>OOFE01046711.1:0-16624 GCA_900323365.1 Monocentris japonica
TTTTTTTTTTTGGAACTAGATGTACCATGTTTATCATCTACAAGGCAACTGTTCCTGTGCTGCAACTAAACTCATACTCTTTCCAGAGCTCACTATGACATTGCACATACAGTGTACAGTTGTGTGTACAGTTTTGGAGTTTGCGGTCAAAGGTGTTATGAGTACCATAACGTGACTATATGCTATGAACAGGCCATGATATTTTATTCATTCTAATAACTAGCCAGAAGAGGTTCATTGGGTACCAGAGGTGGGCGTCCCAATCATCTGTGCACTTGGTTTGATAACATCAAATTGTATGGAGGAACAGTGTGTGTGTATGTTCCTTAACCCCCTGGCCATTCCAGGCTGGCACGTATATGGCCTGCTGCAGCGCTCGGATAAGAAGTACGACGAGGCCATCAAGTGTTACCGCAATGCTCTGAAGTGGGACAAGGACAACCTGCAGATCCTCCGGGACCTTTCCCTGCTGCAGATCCAGATGAGAGACCTGGAGGGATACAGGGTGAGGATGGACAGGAAGCAGAGGGACTAAGGGTTGATGGGTTCTGTCTGATTAAATAATAATTACACCAAGATACTTGATAGATCCCCATAGGGATATTACATTTTCAAATACCCCAACCCACCCCACAGGGAGATCAGAGCGCAGGGTCAGCTACAAAACAGTGACCCTAGAGCTGGCAGGGATTCAGCGACTTGCTCAAGGGCTCATCAGTTGGGTTAGAGAACAGGGCCCTAAACCGGGATCATTGGATTCCCATCCAAACCACATGGTTTTTTGTTTTAATTCTTGTGTTAACCTGGCAAGCATAGAGAGAGACTGGTAGCATCACTACAACTACAATATCCTGATTACCTGTGCTTATCTAGTGAAGATGGGAAGGAAGAGGAGAGACAGGTAAATGGTATGAAAGGATTTGATTTTATTTTGATTTAAGAGGGGTGGATAGAGATAGAAGAGAAGGAATGGGGGTGAAGGGTGAAGAAACTCCCTATTCCAGGGTGCAGTATGGCACTGATTTGGAGAGGACCGAGCATATCGGCAGTTTAGACACAGCCTTGGGTTCAGATACTTATGTTGTGAGAAGTATGAAACGGCAAGATAAAAGTCTGGCGGTGAGGATTCGAAGAGGAATGTGTGTGTGACACTTAAGTGTGAAAGAGCATGAGCTGTATACGCCATTTATTTTCTGTGCAAGACAGTTTAGCGTTGATGCCACCAGTCAGCAAAACTAACAACAACCTTCGCTGCTAATCATCCCTGCAGTCCTCCTACTTTATCTTTTTCACTTTCCTCAGTCATACATAACATTTTAACTTCTATGGCCCCGTATGCCACAAATAGAACATCGGTGGCATGATGCTAAACTTGCTGCTCAAGCTCAGTCCCATTTTACCCTATTGTTCCTGATGCTACGCTCATGGCTAAACTAACTTGTCTCCACTAATTTTCCCAAAAGGAGACGCGGTACCAGCTGCTGCAGCTGCGTCCAGCCCAGCGGGCCTCCTGGATCGGCTATGCCATCGCCTACCACCTCCTGGAGGACTACGAAATGGCCGCCAAGATCATTGAGGAGTTCAGGAAAACGCAACAGGTTGGACATGGCAACAGCTTAGCATTTATCTCTCTGTCTTTAGTAAACTCTGACCTTTTTATCCTTGGTAGGACTAGGTAAGATATGGTGTCAGAACTGAGAAACTGTCTTGACCGATGGGAGTCAATGTCAAGTATTCTGTACATAGCAGCTGCCATACAATGCACTGCTGCGTGGCGAGCAGAAAATGGAAATGGCTCACATTTCCTACTTGGTTTTCTGTCTTTGGGTAGGTGTGTGGGTGTCTGAATTGCTGTTCATTTGAATTACAGCATACGTGCTGTGTAGCCATTTAGCCCTCTCCCTCAGCAAGTTCGTAAATATGTGGGTCTGTTTGTGAGTCGGTCACAACTACAATAGAGCGCTCTCTCTCTGGCTCACTCCTGATAAGACCAGCCTGCTTCCTGTTTTTGTGCCATCGATGTAATACAGAAAGCTGGTGTGATTGGGCAAACGCACACACAGAGACTGTGGTAAAGCTTTTCCTGTTCAGTGTAGATAGAAGTTCACCTTATGACTCCATTACGTTATCACTGTTGCTTGTACAAAATGTTAATGACACTAATGCTTCTCCTTCCTTTTGTGTCCATGTGAATCTGTACTCCCTTGTCTGTGTCTGTCCAGACATCTCCAGACAAAGTGGACTATGAGTACAGCGAACTGCTGTTGTACCAGAACCAGGTGCTGAGGGAGGCAGGCCTAAACAAGGAGGCCTTAGAGCACCTCTCCAACTATGAGAAACAGATCTGTGACAAACTGGCTGTGGAGGAGATGCGAGGTGGGTTGGTGCGCTTGGGATTCTCTCTCCCAATCTCAGTATAACACACAGTCTACACAAGAAGCGATTCAGTCGCATTTTTTTTAGTCGTCCGTGTCTCAGAGCAGAAACACTCATTTTGATCAATGCTGCTGTCTGTACCAGCTACATACGTGTAGGCATGCACATCACTCCAGCCTGCTCTGACCTGCTTTAAGTCTATTTTTTCTTCCCACGCACCCAAACACACCATTTACGTTTTTGATAGGCTTTTAAACCATTTAAATACCAGTATTTTGGTGTATATTCTCTATTAAGCAGACTGACCTGAGAAGGATCCCTTCTCTCCATGGGCAACCTCTGAAAAAGTGTTTTCCAAATTTTGTATCAATTAAGTTTTAGTATTCAATGACTTTATATAAATCATTATTTGATAGGCAAATTGTACAAAATAGGCATACTTACCCATATCAGTCATTTCAATTTCTGCTTATATTCTGAGGCTATCTGCTTGATTTCATACTTTTTGAATTGAACTAGTGTAGATACAAACTGAGAACACGACCGGTGTAGACTATGGGTGAGAGTGCGCCCTCTAACGGACACAGCTCTTGGTACACTTGTGATATCTTGATGCTTAACGGCTTAAGGCAGAGTTAACTCAAAAACAGTGTTGATAGATTTTTTTTTTTAATTTTATTTTTGATGAAGATTCTGTCTATTTTCTCCCTTCTGATGCATGAAAAACAACTTCTACATTTTCTGAAGTTTTTAACTGCTTATGTATTCACATGCACCCGCTCACACTGGAGCTCTCCTGGTCATGTTTCTGTAGGAGAATTGCTGTTAAAGTTGGAGCGTCTGGAAGAGGCTACTGAGGTCTACTGTCGTTTGCAGGAGAGGAACCCAGAGAACTGGTCCTATTACCACGGCCTGGAGAAGGCCTTAAAACCTGGTACACAGCAATTACATAGCCAGTCACCTCAGATTCATGCTGTATTTTTCCTTTTATTAGAAATACCACTGTCATCAGTTATCCTCCTTGTCTGCTAAAATTGCCACAAAAATCATACAAGCCACAACTGTCCACAGCTTACTGAATATTCTTGTGCTCTTTTCAGGCAGTGTAGAGGAGAGACAGAAGATCTATGAGGAAACCTGGGAGAAGTATCCCAAAGGACTGGTTCCCCGCCGGCTGCCCCTCAACTTCCTCTCTGGTGCGGCCAATCATATGCCTCCTTTCCCCTAAAACGGGAACTTCAGTTAACCTTTGCATCCATGTCATCAGTAGAAATAAACTTAAGCTAGTTTTGAGCATCATTAGTTTGGGTTTTGGACAGCATTCGCAGTATTCTGATTTTTTTTTTTTCACACCGCCACCACCGCCTTATTTCATTTTTTATTTACTTACATAAATGAGTGCACAACATCAACTGCTTTTTTGTTGTGTTTTGTTTGCTGATTGTGGCAGCTACATGTTATGAAAACAAAGGGTGTCGCGTAACAAGCTTTTTATCAGCACAAAATGCAATTGAGAGAGTGCGTTTTTGACAAAAAAAAAACAATGATTGGGCGGTACAGATGCCACGTTTGAGCCCCCAAATTTCATTGATTGCAATGTAGCAGGTGCATACACGCTCCCAAGTGCCTGTTTAAAATAAATACTTTTGGAATGCTGCAAGGCACTTGTGCAGGGCTACACTGAATTTTATCTACCTGCCATACTTGAGCCTTTCTGTACAGAAGGCAAATATATATCTATCTCATGGACATTATTTCGACCCACAGGAAAAACCATGCTTGGATTTTAATTTCTGCTGCAAAAAAAGCAATTGCAAGGTTTTAGTGCTGATGGAAATCCATTAATCTTATTTAATGCTACCCTTTCGCAATTATGTCAGACTTTGTAACAACCAGCCTGGTGCTCAATACCCTTGAGAATGGGGTGCCAGCAATGTGCGTCACGTTTTTCCAGGCATCTGATCAACTCAATGTACCTAGTTGAATAACCACTGATGACAGTGTAGAAGAAGTGTTTAATCTTGTCCTATTTCTCTCCAGGTGAGAAGTTCCGGGAGTGTCTGGACCGGTATCTGAGAATGAATTTCAGTAAAGGCTGTCCACCTGTCTTCACCACCCTCAAATCACTCTATCATGACAAAGAAAAGGTGACAACACTCCTACCTTTTTCCTCACTTGTAGCCCAGCTTACATCATAGACCTATGATAGCGAGGTCAAACTGAGGGAAGGATTCATGCAAACTGAACACACCGAAATCTGAATGAAGAATTGGATTATGATTATTCTGGAGTCTAATTCATAAGTTTATTTGTCATGTATCAGCTGAGATAATTCTACTTTTAATTCTAATAACTACTTTCTCCCCTTTCTCTCTGCAGGTGGCAATAATAGAGGAGTTAGTGGTTGGCTTTGAAACCTCATTAAACGGCTGTAGAATGTTCAACCAGAATGGTGAGTTGAAGATCAGGTTTCAAGCTAAGGGTGTTAACTAAGAATCAAGATATAGGCCACTTTAGGTAGAATTCTTTAGAAAAAAAATGGATGAATTTGTTTAGTGCAACTGAGCACATGTAGCATATTGTACCCAAAGTAGATCTCATGTTCTCATAGCTTAGATGAGCTATTACGAGCATTTGTTTATTACCCTTAAGTTGCAATGTATACAATCTGATTGGCTGTTGCAGATGACGGAAAGGAGGAGCCACCGACCACGTTGCTCTGGGTGCAGTACTTCCTGGCGCAGCACTACGACCTGATTGGCCAACAGACATTGGCTCTGGAATACATCAACACAGCCATTGAGAGTACACCCACGCTCATTGAACTCTTCCTTATCAAGGCCAAGATTTACAAGGTAACACATTATACAGTTGTACATGAATTTACTCTTCTGTACAACTAAATAGCATTCCTGATAGCTGTGTCATGTAGTGACTGTGGCATTGATCTTTTTCCCCCCTGCAGCATGCTGGGAACATCAAAGAGGCAGCTCAGTGGATGGACGAGGCCCAGGCTCTGGACACGGCTGACAGATTCATCAACTCCAAGTGTGCCAAGTACATGCTAAAGGCTGGCATGATCAAAGAGGCCGAGGAGATGTGCTCCAAGTTCACACGGGTGAGAATGTTGTGTGTGGGTGTACGTGTACTCACTGAAGACATTATAAATGACACACAAAATCATAATTTTCAAATTGGAGCTCCCAGTTAAAATACGGGCGTATCACCCCCTAGTGTACCTTTGCAGTAGTGAACATAAATCGTTTGTCACTGTTTACTGTGTGGGTGTTGATGTTTGGAGACTGAGATAAGTAAGCTGTCCAAAACCATTAAAATGAATGAATTCATACTATGCATATATAGTAGTAGTGGACATAAGAGTGTAACAGGCTGTGTGATTAACACTAACCGTGTGTGTGTCCATATGTGTGTGTTTTTTGTGTCTTCCCCCAGGAGGGTGCGTCAGCAGTAGAGAACCTGAATGAGATGCAATGCATGTGGTTCCAGACTGAGTGTGCCCTTGCCTACAAGGCCATGAACAAGTTTGGGGAGGCCCTCAAGAAGTGCCATGAGATCGAAAGGGTGAGCCCTCAGTGATGATACTTTAGCCTCTCTGTAGAGAACGGCCACTTTGACTCTGTACAAGAGATTTTGCAGCCCTTGCAGGATTTTGGGTGGGTCTGGTTTAGCAGATATGAAAACACTTGGATTTCTTCACCCTTCCCCTTGTCTCCTTTTGATATTTTGCATGGACATCCCACAAATTATTTGTATCTCACACTGAATTCCTAATAAAATCTTTCTCCCCCACCTTGCTCCCGTCAGCATTTTGTGGAGATCACAGATGACCAGTTTGATTTCCATACCTACTGCATGCGGAAGATGACACTACGCTCCTACGTGGACCTCCTGAAGCTGGAGGATGTGCTCCGGATGCATCCCTTCTACTATAAGGCTGCCTGCACTGCCATCCAGATCTACCTGAGCCTCCATGACAATCCCCTGACTGACGACAGCAAGGAACTGCAGGCTGACACTGGTGAGGGCCAGTGAGTGAGGATGTGTGTCTGGGTGTAGAGGGAGGGAATTGCAGGTAGGGGATGTTGGACTAGTTGAAAGAACAAGAAGTGGGAGACAATATCATCACAGCCGGTCAGCACTGGCAGTTCAACACATGAGTATGTGACATTTTACCTGCAGGAGACTAAAACGTGTGCTCCCATTTGCAGTTCTTAGTTAGCCTATCCCCAATTCTTTTTTATGTATTTTCAGAGTACTATAAAAGCTATCCACTGCTACCTTTCTGTTGGACAAAGAAAAACACTCATCCATCATTTCAACCACTCTTGTTGTGCCTTTTCCTCTCTCCCCCAGCTAACCTCTCGGACAAGGAGCTGAAGAAGCTGAGGAACAAGCAGCGGAGAGCCCAGAAGAAGGCCCAACTGGAGGAGGAGAAGAAGAACGCTGAGAAAGAGAAACAGCTTAAGAACCAGAAGAAAAAGAAAGAGGATGACGATGAGGAGATTGGAGGGCCCAAGGAGGAGCTCATCCCTGACAAATTGGCCAAGGTTAGTGTGAGAAAGATTGAATGGTTAGCGATGTGCCTCGCATTGATGATGGAGTGAGTCGGATGGGATTAGGTGATTCTTTTTGTTTCTCTCTCTGCTACTTCCTGTTTACAGGTAGAAAATCCACTGGAAGAAGCTGTCAAGTTCCTGACGCCTCTCAAACACCTGGTCAAAGACAAAATAGACACACACCTACTGGCCTTTGAGATCTACTTCAGGAAAGGTAGGCAAACAAACTTTAGATGTGATTTAGATGCAACATCCTCATGAACAAGCAGAGGTTATGTCCAATCCCCAGCTAGACAGATATTTGGTTGACCTCACCTAAGATGAGCAATTTGGAGCAATTTGACATTTTTTTTTTTTTTTTTTTTTTTTAAGCCTCTGACGTGTTTACAGTCAAAAATCTTTTCTTGCTTTTTGTCTCTGACATTCTCTTACTGTGATTATCCGGTGTCCCTGTCCCTCCCTCTTCACCTTTATCCCTCCCCTGTTTACATCTCTGTCTCCTTTCTTCAGAGAAGTACCTGTTGATGCTCCAGTCAGTGAAGAGAGCATTGGCCATAGACCCAGACCACCCATGGCTACACCAGTGTCTAGTACGCTTCTTTAAAGGAGGTATAGTTGGGCGCTACCTTTATTACCACTAGTATGCAACTGATGAGTGTTGGATGGAGAAAAAAGTTAAATGCATAAAATTAAGCTTTTGGATGGGGATCTTTTGTCTGACATAAAGATGGTCTCTATGCTTGTTTCATATCTTTATTATCAACCATCCCTTTTCCTACCGGCTCCTCTGATCCATTCCTCAATTTCCCTCAATCCTCCTCCCATCCCTGCCATCCGCAACCCCCTCCCCCAGTCTCTGAGAGTAAGGAGTTGCCTGAGGCGGTTCGGACGGTGCTGAAGCATGAGATCACCCGGCTGTTTGGAGACAGCAACGCTAAGAGCTTCAACCAGGCCTACCTCACCAAGCACTCCAACTCCATACCACACCGGCTGGCTGGTAGGCCTCTTTCTCGCATGCACGCACACCCCACAGACATGCGTATTTACACACTCCTACTCAAACTCACACGTGCATGCATGGACACACATGGACACACATACACTGGAATCCAAACTACATATTGTATCTTTTAAGTACTCTTAACAGAATGAATTGATATGTTCATGTCATCTATTCTTTCATAGTTTCATTTTTTTGTTGCTTCTCAATCCTCTGCCCTTTTGCAGCTGCTAAGATGATGGTGTACCTGGACTCGTCAACAGAAACAAAGGCAGTGGAGCTGGCCACTGCCCTAGATGAGTCACTCAACAATAGAACCATACAGGTAAGCACACATGGTAGCATGTCGTCTGAAAGCCTTTTATTACTGAATTACTCATCTCCTGATGACTAATCATCTACTGAAGAACAAATAAACTAGGTGGTTCTCAATCCTGCTCCTCGGAGTCCAGAGCCCTAATCTAATCAGAGACTGAATTAGACCTGGGTTGCCAGGTGAATACAAATAACTACCTGGTAGGATAGAAAAGGACTAGAGGACTAGAATAGAGAACCACTGCCCTAAATGAATATAGTTTCACTTTTTCAGATATTTTACCACGTTTTTTCCCCATTCTTGTCTTCCCTCCATCAGATCTGCACAGACATCCTGGAGAGTCTTCGGTGTGGCACGCTGGGCAACTGTAAGGAGCGGGCAGAGCCGTACCGCACCGAGTGTCACAAGCTTTACCCCTACACATTAGCGTTCATGCCCCCTGGATATGAGGAAAACACGAAGATTGTCAATGGAGACGTTTCCACAGAGACGGAGGAGCTGGCCAATGAAATGTGAGCACAGATGGAGCAACAGTGGATGATAAATGGAATCAGGCCTAGCACGGAGCCTTGTGGTACGCCTGGCAGCCATTTTGTAGAGCCAGACATGGGAAGCAAAAGTGGCGTTTTGTTTGCTCGGCTCAATATGGTCTGACCTGGCATTGGCTTGGCTCTCTCCCACATGGTGAAAATCAGGACTGTGTGTGTGTGTGTGTGTGTGTGCGTGCGCGCGTGCGTGTGTGTGTGTGCGCATGCGAGTGTGTATTCGTGGGGAAGAAGGGGGAAAAAGAGGAAGATAACAAAACGGCCATTTTAGTTTTTTAATAGTGCTGACAACCATGCTGAATATGAAAATAAACAATTTGTTTTTGGCAAACTGTTATGAGAAACTGACAAATGGACACAGACCGTTGGTTTCCTTGGAGATCATGAGCAACCGTGACAGCAACCACTTGGGTATGGTTCAGTGCTGCTCTGCACATGCACTAACACATACTGCACTGTGATCAGTGTTCCCTCGTTTTTAAAAAAAAAAGTCTAATTTATATGAAAAGAGGACACGAAACTGTCACTGGGGAATGGGAAACTGAGCTGACTGGATCTCTGACAGATCTGTAGGAAGCTGAATAGTTACTGAAGACCCAAATTAGACACTGAAGACCTGCACATCTAATGAACACAGGTGTCTATATCCGTATTTGCTGTAATAGAGGATCTTCCAACCTTAGGTTGTCTGTGCGCCAATCAAATATTGATCTACAAGTGGCAGCAATAGAGTATGGTAGGAAGGCCTGCCTCTGAAGTGGTTCATTTATGTGGTGGCACAGTACTGGGAAGGTTACCTCAAAAATTACAGCTTTGGGTCAGATGTTTGCTGTGGTTCCCTCATGGTTCCAGGTTAAACTTGGGAATATGTATCCTAAATCTGTGTTATTATGGAGCACCTTGGAGCTTCAGCTTGTGTGTTTTAAATGCAGCATAGCACAGATTTAAAAAAAAAAAGGCTGTGTGTTGTGCTCAATTCCAAATATACTGCTACTCTTAACCATTTTTAATGTATCTGAAAGGGTTGGATAGATCTAAGCAATACTGTAGACACTGTCTAGTCCATAATGGAATGATGAAACTTATCTCATTGATGCTAATCATTTCTAGATCCAGTTGTAATGGGTTACATTGAACCTCTTGGCAGAGTGACTTGTATTGTTCAGTAAGTCTGTTGTATAAAGTGTCACTGTAAACAAATGGTTTTATGTGCATGAAATACCCAGGGCCTCTAGCAGTCGATGTGGAAATGAGCCTCCACTACATCCTACTTTTGTCTAAGAGGGCTCTTTTCTGTAAATCAAAATAGCTCCTCAAAAGGACAGTTCAGAGTCAAAGCCTGTTGCCCAAGGTGACAGATGTGAAAATGCTACCAGGCAAGTAGCAGGTTGAATACCAGGAATTTGTCATGGTTTTGCTTTTTGTTTTCTCCCCCCTCTGTTTTCCCATTAATCCCTTTTCTCCCTCTTTTTTCCTCTAATTTGGGTTCTAATGTGAAAGAGAAAATCTGAGATGGTGATGTATGATATCTCTGGATTTTTGTATTAAAACCAAACAAAAGAAAACAATTGACTTTTTGGTATCTGTATGTTTATGTATCTTCTGTTGCTCTGACTTGACTGAAAGATGTTGACTTACTGGCTGTGTGTATTAGCTAGCATTAACCTAGCTGAAGCCGCTGGTATACTCCTTGTCAAGGAGGCAGGAAAAGGTAGCATGGTCTCCAGGGCTGCTTTAGTCAAGCCTCTTGTCATAGAAGTGCATATCTAGGATCTTTTCTGCCTCAGATCATCATCACAACCTGGGTCCTCATTTATAGGTACTGCATAAAGTCACACTAAGCAGATTATTTTCCTTTTTTTCCAATTTCCTGTGATAAATGAAAAGCTAATAGTGATTCCAGTCATTATCCAAGGTATGAATGCTCTAGATCTAGTTTTAGTTTTTTTTCATCTTTTATATGCTTGTACATTGGAT
Organism: Monocentris japonica; assembly: GCA_900323365.1. Taxonomy (NCBI): domain Eukaryota; kingdom Metazoa; phylum Chordata; class Actinopteri; order Trachichthyiformes; family Monocentridae; genus Monocentris; species Monocentris japonica. The sequence continues at coordinate 10,792 of OOFE01046711.1, forward strand.
TCTAGGATCAAGTGATCAGCACTTCTGCTCTGAGATGCTTGATTAAAAATGACAAGTAACAATTGGTGTTCAGCAAAACTTGGAAATTCCACCATATAACACCCATCCTGTCCTCATTACACTGGCTCCCAATTCAGGCCAGGTGTGACTTCAAGGTGCTTTTACTTACATATAAATCATTACATGGGATGGCACCGTCCTACTTATCAGATCTGATCAAACCATATAAACTGTCACGCGCCCTCAGATCACAGGACGCAGTATAACTGGCTATCCCAGCAGTCAAAAAGAAAACTGCAGGTAACAGAACCTTCTCTTACCGGACTCCCTATCTCTGCAACAGTCTGCCTGCCTCAATCAGAGAGGCAGACTCTATCGAAGTCTTTAAGTCAAGGCCAAAAACCCATTTATTCTCTTTATCATTTGACCAGCCTTGAGGGAGTGGCTCAGTCTCTTCTCAGAGTAAGGCTAGACCAGTTAGCTCACCCTAGCTCAGATTCCTGCCGATGGATACTAGCATCCTGCGTATATGCCCTATTCTCCTGGTCTACCTGTTCCTGTCCACTGACGCTGGTCATGTTTGTCTGTGTGAGTGAGAGTGCGTGTATGGGTGTGTGTGGGTGTGTCTCTTATCTGTTCCAGGCTGCAGCTTGGCAGTTGGCGTCTGCATGGTCCCCCACTCCTAGGACGATGCTGACTGAGCAGGCATTTGTGTTCTCCTATCTGGGCAGTGTTGGCACCTGCGTGGTCCCCTAGTCCTATGATGACACTGACTGAGCTGCCGTTTGCTGTGATGCCCCACATCAGATCTGGATGTCCCACCATAATAAACTTTTATGCATTGTGTATACATGGCTTGCCTAAACCCGGCATCTATTGCACGCCCAACTGTCCTGGTAGGGGGCTCCCTCTCTGAGTAGTCCCTCCCGAGGTTTCTTCCAATTTTTCCCTCAAAGGTTTTTTTTTTGGGAGTTTTTCCTTGTCCTCTGTTGAGGGTCCAAGGCTGGGGGATGTCGTGTACTAACCGTTTATTGTTTCACATGTTGGACACTGTGAAGCCCTTAGAGACTGTAACGGTGATTAAGGCCTATACAAATAAATGTGATTGATTTGATTGATTTGATTTGAAACTGCCCTCGGTGGGAGCTTCTTTTCTGACTCTGCATAGTACATTTTGACACAGCCCAAATGAGGTCCTTCGACATTTGAAATGGGAGTGTGACAAGGGGGACAAAAACAACCACCAAAGCAACACATGAATAAATAATCTGTTTGCCTTTCCTGTGTCCCATTTCGACAAACCACGGGGCTCCCTCAATCCAGGAAACTGAAAGATGTCTGTGATTCAGTTGGAACTGAACTGTTTTAAATGAACATGAACATGACGTCTGGCTGAGTTTTGATGTGTCTTTATAGTTATTGCCTTCTAATTTCCTTCTGATTGGAATAACTTGTAATGAAAACATGTTTCATCTATAGAAATCTATTTGAGTATTGGACAATAATTGGATTAATTAGTTTGTGTGTTAAAGGAAAAATCCAGCAATACTGTTAAAAATTGGCCTTGTACCTTGCATTTTTGGGCCTAATTTGTTGTTTGGTGGTATTTGTCTTGTTCCTGTAGATAACTGGACAAACATAGATGACAATGTCACATTGAGTTATTTCCAGTGCAGCTACAATGGAGTTTGATAACAGAACATTTTCGGCTATCTAAAACATCAATGGTAAACGGTAAATCCATTGTAGAAGAGGCAGAGATAGCAATTTTTGCACAGACAGTAGCCTCAATAGACTATAATGGAAAGCAACCACATAAAATGTTAGATCAAGGTTTTGATCCATCCAAAACTATTAACTGAAGAAGTAGAAGTAGAAGAGGCAAGTTGAGGGAGAGTAAATTACAACTCTACACTGCTGGAATGCATTGAACATCATAGTATCCAAGGCAAAGTTTTCCTTGACTTTTCCTTTAAGGTAAAAACAAGGTAATAGGTGCAATAAATTGACACAACCTTTACCTCCCACGATCTATGGCAATTACGAGGATCTTCGATGCAAATACTTGCCATGTGTATGTAAGGTCTAGTCTTGAGCAGATTACAAGCCAAAGGTGTGCAAACGAGAATGGAATGTTCACCCCCACCCCTACAAGGCATTTGGACAACCTCAGACTTATGTGGGTCTGGGCTGGCGCACCTCACAGCGACAAAAGAGAAAAACTGGGGTGCAATGTACCTGGTTCTGGTTCTCATGAACACTTTATAATGGCAAGCTCAGTGCCAGGAGTTGAGGTGCCCAGGGCATACAGAATGAATGAGTTACAGCAGGGGAGTGCCCACCACTGAGCCTTGGCTGTGAAGAGAGACAGAAAGAGAGAGAGAGAGAGAGAGAGAGAGAGAGAGAGAGATTCGCTGTAAGAAGCAAAGATGATCATTTTACAGAACCTTCGATTAAAGTGACACAACAATCAAATTAAGCATATTTTCTTCAGAGAATCAAAACCAGGACTTGTCAAAGTTTTTTTTCTGCATCAAACAAGAGAACATAGGCCTTGTTTTTAGGTATTTGCGTACATCCCTGATTTCAAGGAAAAGTCTCATCACTGCTTGGGGAGGAGTCAAATTTGAAGATAATTATGAGAACGTATTTCCCTCTGCTCATCGCAGGAAACAAACAGCCCAGCTCTGAATTTAACTCGCCAAACAAGAACCATATGCCTGTCTTTCTTCTCCCGTCATCCCTTTCCACCACCCTCTTTTCCATGAGAAACATGTAAATACAAAGACCCAGAAACACATGTGGTTAGTCATAAAGCTGCAAATGCAACCCCCTCCCTCATTTTTCTTTTTCTTTCTGTTCCACCCCCAGCCTCGACCTCCTCACCCGAGAAACAAACCCGCAAGAAAGAGAGAGAGAGAGGGAAAATGTAAGGAACAGGAAAACAACAAAAAACAAGAACAAAGAATGTTGGAGGGGATCACAGCATTGGGAAACTGACTTAATTGCCTGTGTGTGAAAAGCAAAGGAGAAGAGGGACAAGCTGACGACAGACAGGCAGTAGAAAAAAGAAGGAGCTGCTGTGAGCTCCTGCAGACTCCAAAGCCCTTTCCTCACAATGGTGGCCTCTTGCTGCGCCAGGGGGGCATGTTGGCCTGTCAGTAAGTGGCGTGTGGGATGAAGAACACAAACAAGGAAAGACAATGGCACTTCAGTCCCCATTAAGAAAAGAATGTGTTCTTTGGTCATCCCTTCCCCTGTTTGGAGATGGACAGATTTCCTTGGAGGCCGCCATTTTCCGCCTGCAACTTTCTACCTTCTCATCCAACTTAGTCCCTTCCCATCATCAAGGCCAACATTAGCCTAATCGTTTATGCTCCAGGGGTAGTTATCTTCTTGGGTGTTAGCTGAAAATGGCTTGCAGCTGGGTTGTGTACAGCTCAATCTCTAACAGGTGCTGGGCTCTGTGGGTAAAGGGTAAACAACGGCGGCTAAGCCCCAAGCTTTGCCAGGCAGAGTGTCTACGATGGGAACCAGTCAGGCTTGAGGGCTCACACACACACACAGCCCAGGTGGTTTGCAGAGATTCATTTAGGCATGTGTAAACTCATGGTTGGGTTTAACTTTAATGGTTTAGATGGTGAAATTCAATGAAGAAAGTCAAGGAAGGTTCAGGTCCTTTTAGCTTATAAATTATGTGGAAGTCATATGTTGTAATAATCTCAAGTGACAACTCAAGTGAAATTATACCCTTTGTCAGGTTTATTCCTGAACCATGTGACAAACCCACATGATTGGCAAGTGGAATCCGGTTTCCAACTTAGCTGCTAGGCAGGAGAAAATAAGGACGGGATGCTAGCATCATGGGATCCCAACATAAGGTGTATGATGAGTTCACAGTGGAATTTCTTGTACTTAGTTATAGTTATACCCAGTTCTCGCCAAGATTATTGGCACCCTTGCATTTTATGCAGAAAATGTACAATATCTTCTAAAATAATTGGAAATTGAAACAAGTTTTGTTTTATTTATCAGCACATGACCAAACAATAAGAATAGAAATATGAAAAATAGAAAATTGAAAAGTGGCTATGACCATGATTATTAGCACCCTTTTCTAATACTTAGCTGCACAGCCTTTGGCTTCCAAACATTTCTTGTAACCATCAATAAGCTTCTTGTACCTTTCTACTGGCAGTTTCTCTCACTCTTCAATTGCACCCTGCTCCAGTTCTAATGTTTGAAGGTTTCCTGTGACCAACTGCATATTTCAGGTCTCCCTATTGGTTCTCAATGGCACTGAGATCAGGACTCATCACTGGCCACTCCAGAACAGTCCAACATTTTCCTGGGTGCCTTTGGATGTGTGTTTTGGGTCTTTGTCCTGCTGGAGGACCCATGTCTGTAAACAAAGTGCTGATCTGCATTGCCAAAGAGCTCTAATTTGGTTTCATCGGTCCACAGAACATTTTCCCAGAAGGATTTAGATTTGTTCAGGTGGGTTTTGGCAAAGATCAATCAAGGCCTTCTCTTGTGTTTCTCTTGTGAAAGCAGTGAAACCGAATATATTGTACATTATCTGCATAAAATGCAAGGGTGCCAATAATCTCGGCTAGAACTGTATTGATCGAGTTGAGTACATACTGTATGTGTTGTACCACACTCCGAGTGACCCCCCTTCTCCAGTCCTCCTAATATAACTCCAGTTCCACGAGAGTCTGAGTCACATGACAATGTCACATGATGGAGGTTAGTTTTTATCCCTGTGGTGTCTGGGAGGCCTCCAAACCCAGAGTGGCCTCACCACATTTCCCACAGCCGTCTGGGGAATGGACTGTGGACCTGAAGGTATGTGTGGGGCACAACACTGAAGTGCTATGGCTGTCTTAAGATAAAAGCATGGAGAAATTCCCCAGTTCTAAAAATGAGCTCAGTTCAATATTGTCCATGGCAGCCACACCCAATAGGACAAAATGTATGCATGACAATGAAGTTATGGCCCTCTTGTGAAACATACAAGGCTAGGTATGCTGGATATGCCGACTCTCCCGCATTGGCTAGAAGACATGCAGAATTAACCTGGGTCTCCTGAGCTGTGAGGAATCTAATTTGGGATTTTATATTTTTGTTCATCAAATATCAGTTTATGCTGTGCTAATCCATGATGTATTTGTTGCAATCATCCTATAACACCTAAACCAATCATGCTCAAGTAAGATGAGCATCCCTGATTTATGTCCAGGGATTCTTTCTCCCAACAGAAACTCATTTACTGCACCAAAGCATGTGCATATGTGTTCCTGCATGCGAATGATATTACACTATATGGCCAAAAGTCAGTGGACACCCCTACTATTATTGAATTCAGGTGTTTCACCCACACCCATTGCTAACAGGTGCATAAAATCCAGCACATAGCCATGAAATCTCCTTAGACAAACATTTAGAATTTAGAAAGGGTCGTAAAGAGCTCAATGACTTTAAACGTGGCACTGTCATAGGATGCCACCTTTGTCACAAGTCAGTTTGTGAAATTTCTGCCCTACTAGATGTGCCCCGGTCAACTGTAAGTGCTATTATTGTGAAGTGGAAGTGCCTAGGAGCAACAACAGCTCAGCCACGAAGTGGTAGACCACGCAATCTCACAGAGTGAGGCCAACAAGTGCTGAAGCACGTAACGCGTAAAAATCGCCAATCATCTGTTGCAGCACTCACTACACAGTTCCAAACTGACTCTGGAAGCAACATCAGCACAAGAACTGTGCGTCGGGAGCGTCATGAAATGGGTTTCCATGGCCGAGCAGCTGCACGCAAGCCTCACATCACCATGCGC
>OOFE01046713.1:7125-34357 GCA_900323365.1 Monocentris japonica
ATTAGTGTACAGTGTACAGTGTTCTGTGTGTGTGTGTGTGTGTGTGTGTGTCATGGGAGGTTATTTCTGGTGCTGGATGGGTAGAACATTGCTCCAACTCCAGGAATATGGGTTTGCTTCCCACTGGGGCCGTCCAAGCTAAAAAATATATGCACTTTGCGTAAAAGCATCACATGGCATATGTTATCTTGTAATGTCATGGGAGGCCACATGGCATGTGTTATGATAAAATGTCATGGGAATGGTTGCACCACCAATGCTTGAGTTTGAACATAGCCCAATTTAAAGGATCCTGATTTATTTCTAAAATACCACAACAATTTACCACAAACATTTGGGACAGAATTCAAAATTCTTCTGATCAACTTTCACCACAGCGGTTTGCCTCCATGTTATGCACAGCTCCCCAAAAGCTATTCTGCTCCCAGTGTTGCCAAATGTACTCTTGCTTGACGAGGAAACATGATTGCTCTGTCTTTTCAATGTCTTGACCTGAATAATCTATAGACCTTGACAAGTATGAGGATTCAAACTGACGACCTCAAGGCTACAGGCTGACTTGACAAAAGTTTGTATCTTTTACATCTGAAATAGGCAAGAAAGTTATTGGTTAAGGCCTAAATTATAACAAAGAATCCATGTTTTCCCCCAAAGTTGTCCTAGCTGTGGTGAGGGGTGAATGTTGTGGTTTGTGGATGGGTAGTTGGAGTTGAGGGCTTTGCTCAAAGATATATCAGCTGTAACTGAGGGGAAACTCAGGGCAAACACTGAATCATAATATTCTAATATGAATTTTCCTGTCTTTTTCTCCTAGCTGAATCTTGTGGCGGTGTGGTCCAAGGCCTTAACGGTACCATAGAGTCCCCTGGTTTCCCCCATGGCTATCCCAACTATGCCAACTGTACGTGGCTGATAATAACGGGGGAGAGAAACCGAATCCAGCTAACCTTTGTCACCCTGGCATTGGAGGAGGACTTCGATATTGTATCGGTTTACGATGGACAACCATCGCCTGGCAACTTAAAAATGAGGTTGGAAATTATTCTTTCAGTTACTGTTTGTCTCTGCTGCTCCTTCTGGGTGAACACAACCTCCTCTTTTGCTCTATCTGTCTTTCTTCTTCCTTTTCCAGCCTCTCTGGCTCCCTCTCTTTGAGTGCTCATTCTCTTCTCTGTCTCTGCTTATCACTGAGCAAACAAAGTACAGTGAGTGTCAGCTTTAATTTGAGGGAATTTCCATCCATCGGATGAATAGCTTAAAAAAAGGACAGCCATTTTTGGTCCACCATATTTCATGGTGCCAAAAGTAGTTGGACATAATAAATTTATATTAAGTAAAGCAAACACTTTGACATGGCCATAATTGCAAAGATTACTTTTTTACCTGCTTCAAATGTGTAGCAACAGTAACATAATCCACTGGTATACAGCCAATTTATTCTAATTATGTGTGTGAGTTTCATTATGTCATGATGAAAAAAATGAGAGAGAGACACATGACATCCATTTTTCAACATTAGATTTGTGTGCTATGTCACATGTTGTTGACAGTGTGAGACATGTCTGACGTCCTGATCTCTTCCACTGATTTCAACTGGGCACATTATTGCCTTGTATTATGCTGAACAGTCAAACCAATCAGCGCACCTCATGTTTGATAGCTGTTATTATGAAAATCACAAATCATAAAAATAAAACTTTAATTGAAATAAACTTTGTTTGGTGTTACCTGCTGAGGTTGCAAGCCCATACCTAGCTTTAAATCTTTATAGACATTTTGCTAACATGCTAAGTCTTGCTTTTTGTGTGTGTGTGTGTGTGTCATGGGAGATCAGTTTGTTTCTCATGATATCAGGGCCAGGACTTTAGTTTTCCCAGTAGATACTGTATACAAGCTGGTAAGGCATTTTGTATAAAAGCATCTATCATACAGCAAATGTAATGCTATAATGTCATGGGAGGAGAATGTTTGCACCAGCGATTCTTGACTTTGGATAACGCTTAGTCCCGATTTATTCTTTACTAAAATGCAAGCAGTTGCACCACAAACAATCAAACCAGAGGTGCAAGAGGAGAGAATTTAAAATTCCTCTGATCCACTTTCCCCATCGCGGCATGCCTAGCTTTTAGCTGGTGCAGACATTTCATTTTTTGTGTTAAAGACTCTTTCTGTCTTCACAAGAAGAATCTGTGCAGTTGTTTTGGTCTGATTTTAAGCTCTGATTCAGAGTTGGCTGACTAAATCACATGTATAAGTTCTTGATAAGTCAGGTAGAATAAGATCTGCAGGGAAAGGTATTGCTATTCAAGATTTGGGCTGAGCGTTTGCTGAGCTCTTATTTTTAGAGGGACATCCAAAATATTGAAATGAGCCTTTTGAAATGCCCACCACCAGTTTTTGCCTTTGTAAACATTTTGGGGAGCAGGGCTTTTGCTACTTGCCTTTAATTCTAGGAAATAGGTTATAGTCCATTTGCCTTAGGCCAAATCATGTAGCCTATATTGTGTAGACTTCACAAAAGAGAGGTCCTGTCACATTTAGTTTTTCATCTTAGCCATTCAAAAACCAAGGATGATATGACTACAGAGCTGTCGCCCTGACCTCTGTGGTCATGAAAGACTTTGAAAGACTTGTGCTAGCCCAGCTCAAAGACATCACAGACCCCCTGCTGGACCTCCTGCAGTTCACCAACAGGGCTAATAGGTCTGTGATGGCACAGTCAACATGTGTCTACACTTCATCCTGACAGCTTGTCAGCTCGGGAACCTATGCAAGGATACTGTTTGTGAACTTCAGCTCTGCATTTAACACAATCATAGCAGAGCTCCTACAGGCCAAGCTTTCCGTGCTGATCGTGCCTGACCCCATCTGTCAGTGGATCACTAACTTCCTGACAGACAGGAAACAGCATGAGGCAAGTACACATCACACACACTGACCCTCAGCACTTGTGCACCACAGGGCTGTGTGCTTTCTCCTCTGCTCTACTCTATACTAGTGATTGCACCTCCAAAGACCCTTCTGACGACACAACACCAATCAGAATCAAATGCAACGGTGACAAGTCAGCATAGAGACAAGAGGTCGAGCAGCTGGTATCCTGGTGCTGATGGGGGAGATGTTTGTAGACTTCATGGAAAAGCCTCCCCCTCTCTACCCCCTTGACATCAGACCCAGAGGGAAAATCTTTTGCTCTGAGTCATCGTTTCTTCATCTCTTAAGAAATAGGGAAGACCTCAATTTTGTGATCATGTTCATCTGAAATGTTTCTCCTAAAACGCCATAAGGAGCAATGAGGAGATAACAGAGAGAATAAATTCTTGAGCCTTTAAGTTAAATTTCAGCATGTGACAGTATATAATGGTAATAAGCTCCCACTATATGGCTGCTGCCCCTGTGGCTTCAATAGGAGTCATTCAAATTCCTGCACCACAATATCACAATCAAAAGGAGAGAATGTATTACTTTATTTTGTGACTGTGGACTGTTCAGTCTTACAATAGACTTATCTTCACCAGAAATTGGGTTAGATGTCTTTGCAACTTTGCCTCTAGCTTATCAAGGGAAATTCAACACCATAATATAGGCTACAGGGACTTTTGAAAAATGATGTAGGCCTATATAGTGGCACGCCTGGCTTGTTTCATTTTAGACAATAAACCGACTAATTTCATGAGTTTCTATTGGGTCCATGTAGACAGCCAAATACCATGTGGAAATCAATTTATATATGTCACCATCAAGATTCTGTCTTCAATCATTTGCTTCTGCTACCACTTATTTGAAAAGCCATAGTCTACTATCAATACAATTATTTGTAACGGTATTTGTTTGTAGAAATAAGCTAAATTGACATACTGGTAAGCAGATCTAACCAAGACTTCACTGCCTGTGTGGTGTGGAGGATTACCAGAACAATTTATGGTGTTTCACAGGCTGGTGTATTTGTCATTTGGAAATCATGAGAATATCATTTGAATGAAAGTAGAATTCTGTGTCTTTTAATTATTATGACTGAGACAAATCTATATCCAAAATTTACATCCACAACTTTTTATTCTTACATAGAAAGCATTACAGTCATTTAGCAGATGCTTTTATCCAAAGTGACTTACAAGTTACAATTGACACCACATGGGGATCAAACCCACATCCCTGAGCCTGAGAGGCTCATACTCTACTGACTGAGCTGTCCAGGCCAGCCTAACACAAACAACAGGTACTGAAGGTGAAGAATCACAAACAACAACAGTGGCTAAAAAGCGCCCAAAGAGCTTTTACGATAACAGAATAGTTGGGTCAATACAGCATGCATCTGTCCTAGACCAAGTGGAAGGCTGAATAAGAAACATAACAATTCACACCTGTATTTTTAGCAAACCCCACCCCCAACCCTACACACGCAGCTGCCTGGGAGGCCCTTGATACCAAAAATTAGTTTGGTGTACGAATACCAGTGTATACATGTTTTTGTATTAAATTAAATCTTCCTGTGCAAACTTAGCTCTGCTTGCCACTTTAATGCATTAAGACGGTGGCAAGAAAACAGTGGCACTTTTCTTCAATGTAGTGAAGGTTGATGGCACATCAAAAAAGTCTTCATGCATTAAAGCAGCAAGTTTGCACAGGAAGCCTTCCTAGCCTTCAGTATGGCAGTATGACAGTATGGCCAGGCATGTCTTGTGGTGTGATTAACTCCCAAGATAGGCTGGCTGAAGGGGCTTGTTCAGACATGTGTTAAAGATGTGTCACTACTTTCAGCACATCTGGTGTTATTTTTAACATGGCTATTTAAAAAGTGAAGTGTGAATGTGTCTGTGACTATCAAATATCCTAAAAGTTTTTAGTAAAACAGGGACAAATTCACACTTTTACTCTTGTGTGAAAATAACCCCTGAGTCCCTGATGTGTTATATGCAATAACACATCTTGGGAAGAAATCTCCCTTCTCTTTTTTCCCCGCTCCCTGTTCACCTCTTACCTCAAGTCCCACTCCTAACATGTTGTTTCTATAGTTCACCATTTCTTTTTATGTTTTCCTCTCACTCATTTTCTCTTCTCTGTATTACTTTTTCAACATGCACCCTCATTCAACTTGCTGCTTCTGTTGTGGATTATTTAAGATCAATGATCCCTCTTAGCTAAACTGTATGCCTCCACATAATATATAATAATAGGGATTCCTACAGAAGGAATGTACACATCCACCAGGGAAAGAAAGCAAGAAAACAAGAAAGAGATTACAGTACATTGGCCATTATCAGATTATTAAGTGCTATGAAGTTAGGTACACCAAGGTACACCATCTTTTTACCCTCTCACGGATAATCAAAGGATCATGTTTTCTAGGATTAGAGTTTTCTAATCCTAAATCTGCATGTGTTTTGTGATTTGGAGAAGGCCTACGACTGCGTTCTCCCAGGTATCCTGTGGGAGGTGGTGCAGAAGTATGGCTTGCCGGGGCCACTGCTGCAGAGTGAAAAGCTGTGTTTGCATTGTTGGCATCAGACTACATGGATGAACCTTGTCTCCTCTTCTGTTATTCATGGACAGGATATCAAGGTGTAGCTGAGGTCTGAAGAATCAAATCAAATCACATTTATTTGTATTGCCCTTAATCACCGTTACAGTCTCTAAGGGCTTCACAGTGCTCAACATCTGAAACAATAAATGATTAGTACACGACATCCCACATCCTTGGACCCTAAACAGAGGACAAGGAAAAACTCACCAAAAAAAACCTTTTAGGAAAAAATTGGAAGAAACCTCAGGAGGGACTACTCAGAGAGGGATCCCCTACCAGGACGGTTGGGGTGCAATAGATGCCAAGTTTGGGCAAGCAGCGTATACACAATGCATAAAAGTTTATTATGGTGGGACATCCAGATCTGATGTGGGGCATCACTGAGGCTAGTAGCTGACACCGGTTTAATTGCTTTGTAAGTAGGGTCATACCAGCCCTTTCTACAGCTGGAGACAGTTACATGTGGCCCCACAGAGATGTTTTAGTAACACAAGTCACATGTGTCTGCCTCATAAGAACAGGGTGACAGCAAACTGATAAAGCTTCTGTTAGTAATTAACAATGCCACTCCAAAAGCCTTCAGCCGCTTTCTCCTTTTCTATCTAGCCCCTGTTGTCTCAGTTGCTTTTTCTATCCCTCTTTCCCATTCTCTCTCCCCACCTCCCTTTGAGGGACTGTTGGTTGTCCATGCCTGTCTGGTTCCATTACAGCCTACAGGGCATGGACATACTAATCCCATTCCCCACTGGGACACACTGAAGAGCCATAGCAGGACTCAGGCCTTTTCACAGCATCTCACTGCATAGCCCTGCGATAGTGATGCAGAATTATGCATGGACACCAGTGCAGGCTAGGCCATTTCCATGACTAAATAATAATTTTCCCTGACTGTATGGTTGATCTTTGGCGGTGAAGTGAGGTCTGGTGGTTGGGGGGTCTGTGGGCTAGTGCTGATATCTCTGAAGGGCCATTATACAGTCATGGTAGGTGGATATGCGGTTTGCAAGCTAGTTGTTTGATTTGTTATAAGTATAAATAGCTGTATACAATCCTTTTATGAATTCATCCCGTATATGTTCTACACACACTTTATGGGTGTGTGCACCTTCTATTTTCAGTGTGGTTGAATGCCACATGGGTTGGTCTACTCTTACACTATGTTTGTCTATTTGTTGAGTGTCTGCTTTTGTTAGCCCATTGTAGTGCAAAATGTGTTGGGAGTGCACTTTTGGGGCAATCCAATCGGTACCATAGAGCAGAGCACATCAATGACTCCATATCAATGAAACTGATTACCCAATACAGGATTAAAAAGTATTGGTAGTTTAGGAGAATCAATTTCCAATCCTTCCTTGATTCATTCACACTATGAATACATGAAACGTTAAGGTCAATAAACCAATTCCAGAAATAGTAAGTCTTTTGGGAGGTAGTGTGGCCTAGTGGTTAGAGAAACCATGCTTCAACCAAAGGACCTGGGCTCAAGCCCTGATGTTGGCAAGCACCAGCCCTGCTGACATTTTTTTAAGCAAGGCACTACATCCCTACCTGCGAAGTGAAAAGCAGCCCTGTGCTTCAAGTGAAAGCGAATTTCCCTGTGGACATCAATAAAGTATCACATTACGTTGGATATTGTTACATTCTCACCCTTGCTCTCAGCCAGCAGCTCTTCGGTCATGAGTCCATCCTGCCTGTTCCCCAGGACGAAGGCCAGGAAGGAGAGGATGAGGGCGTCCAGGATGCCCATGATAGCCAGGATGTAGGCCCAGCGCACCGAGCAGGCCCCCAGGCTGTACTTGTCTGTCTGTTCTCCACACATCCGCCGGATCTCGTCGCTGTCCCAGCCATCAGGGTAGATCATACAACCTAGCACCAGACACACACCTGGCGGGAGGAGAGAGAAGGATGGAATGAAAGAAAGAGGAGGGTGGAGGACAAGGGCGATCGAGACAACAAGTGGACAAATGAATGGAGGGGAAGGCAGAGGACAAGCAGGAGAAATAGAGTAGAGGGGAAGATAGGTGAGGGGAAGGAGGGAAGAGGTTGGGGGAGAAGCGCAGTGTAATAAATGAGGTCAGGGATAATGAGAGTTTTGGAGGAAATGAGAGAAAAAGAGGAAGAATGATCACTTAAAGTGCTTTAAAAGTCTCTACCCTTCCATCCTCCTGGAGTTTTCACCATGGTTTTATTGCATTTATCAAAATGATTTTCATTGCTTCCCTTAAGTTGGAAATAACCATCTTGACAAGCTGTGTGCCAGAGGAAGAACAGAATAAATACCAACAACAGCAGTAAACAACCACATTGATAGACATAGGCAGAGACAAGAGCAGCAATGTTAGTGCGCTAAGCGTAGAGTTTTAGTGCGTACTAATTGGGCTGATGATATGAACGGTCCTCCAAGGCTGCAAGGCATTTTCTGTTAGCTCACATTCTAATTGATGGACAGTGATCTGACAGCCAGCGCTGGTCAGTGCAGTTTACTTGTTTTGTTATTGCATGGCCCCTTTCAGTAAAATGATGTGAGATGCATGGCGTTGCAGCTTTGAATTTGGTTTTCGCCTCCACCCCCATCTTTTCTCTCCCTCCTCAATATTAACTAGCAGCTCCTCATTCTCAGTTTTTGCCGAAGGGGTAAAATCTCTCTCATCTTCAATTTGAATGAGATTCTTCTCTGAGGTGACGCTGCGGCAGAACAGCACAGGCCTGGAAAAGGAGCTGACTGCACAATTACCCAGAGTGCATTGCACATTAATAATAAAACAGACTTCCCACTCCTTTATCCCCAAAAATGTTGCTCAAATTTCTTTCTCCTCCCCCTTGTTTGTGTATTGGGGTTTATGGATGGACGAGGGTGTGCTTTTATTTGTACATCCTTCAAACTGAAATCTTACTCATTTGTAAATTCCTTCCTGTGCACTCCACTTCCCTTCCTCCCCATTTCTTGCCTCTACTCCACCGTGTCCTCCTTTGTAGCTGCTCCCTGCCTTATCTGTAGTCCTACAACCAAAAGTGAGAACAATCCTGCTTTCTTCCCATATGCATGCAAGCTGCCCTTACATTCGCATTAAAGCACACACACTGCGGCTTGTTACAGTAATGCTGCAGTCTTTAATAGTCGTGGAAGACATCAGGGGGTAGAGAGAGAGAGAGAGAGAGAGTGGGAAAGAGAGAAATTACAGAAGGGTATGCTGCAGACAAACTGCATACCTAACAGAGCGAAGCATCCCCTAGACTTCACTCTCCCTCTGGCTCTGCCTGTCAAAACAAATTCATATACACACAGTAGCTCAGAGAGTAAAGGCTCAGGTAGGTGTTCTGACTCAGATGGATGGCCAAGAGGACTGAAAACTAACTGTAGTTCACTGAGTTGTGAGAACAGTTCTGCTTCAGACACTTATATGGTCATTGTTACTGGAGTAAATTTCTGGCATCCCTTTACATCACCTCACAGCCATCTAAGCAGACAACAGATCATTGGTGCAACCAGTGATCAGTGTGATGTAATGGTGGTGGTATGGTGATCAGTGCAGGTAAGATGACTAAGAATATGACTGACAGGGCTGACTTGGATATCTGCTGTGTTTTGAGGGGAGCTATCCACCCTGAGCCAGTGCTGAAAGCTGAAGGAACTGCTTTTAGGCTGTCATGTTATCAGCTGATCTATAGGGGGAGCTGTCCATGTGTTTTGTGGGTGCTGCTCATTGGGGGTGTGGCTCCGTGGAAAATCATACACTGTGGTGCATTGGTGGAAATATGACTCTTGGTGAGCCCACAAGGAAAACATTTTCCCCTTGGAACAATGAATTACTACCATTGCTGATTTTTTAAATAAGATTTAGAAATGTTTTGATACTTCACATCCATCAAAATCTTGGGAGTTTGTAACAACGGTAATTGAACAGAGGGAGTGCCATGGAAGATTGCACAAATATTACTAATATTACTATTCCTTCACTCTCATAAATGCATTTATTGCAAAGGTATGAAAAGCTTTTCCACATCCTCATGGGTGTTACACCGCTGGCTTGAATTGGCACTGACATGAATTTAACATTGAGGTGCAGGAAGAGAGAGAAGAGGTGCACAGAGTTGTAGAGCAGGTGAGATAGAAAGGGAGAGAGACTGAGGGAGAAACAAAAGAGAATACAGGAGATGTACACCTACAGTAGTGACAAATTCTGATAAAGCCAGTGCGGATAAACTGAAAGAGAGCAAGAGATAAATACAGGAGCAGAAAAATACCTATCACAGACGCCACAGAATACTATAAAACATCTGCTGCAAAGCCTGCCTCTGCAGATGAACGTCTCCGAGAGATGCAGTGGCCATGCTTACACCAACAGAGGGTACCACATATGCCTCTCCTGTTCCCAAAAACAGCATGTGGTAAGAGGAGAAGCACATGTCCCCTCCACACATGGTAACAGTAAGCCTGGAGTCAACTAATCCACAACCACACACAACACAACACAGCACCTGCCAGCAGCTCCATTCCAGCACAGTGCTACATCCACCTACATAATCATGGGCTTCATCAAAAATCACTAAGTAAAGGTTGAGGTTTTAACACCTGCTGAGGGAATGAAGAGACTTTTAACACTATTCCGGACAAAGGGACATGGCATTTATGTGCTGGCCATACTAGTTTATAAATCCGACTATCCTCTCTAAACTACATAGTTTCTTGCCTAGTAAGACGTTAAATGTTAATCTATTAAATATGTTGTGGTGCGTGAATTGAAACAGGTGTGGAGGCATAGACAGCTTTACCTATATGCTGATCTGTTTTTTTCTTGTCCTTGATTAAGCAAAATAATAAATATTTTCTTATTGGCTACATTATTTGCCACTTCCTCTGGGGCTGCACAAAGTAAAATGAAGAAGGCACGAATGGACAGCAAAAGTCGTGATTCAGGTTTGTCATCATGGTTTTATTACTAATAGCAAATGAATGAATCACAATAATGGAAATTCTCCTTAGCAGGTTGCAGTTGAACTAGTTAAGTTTAACTAGTTAAGCTAGTTGACTGTTTACCAGCTAAACCGACCAATCTCCAAGTATAGCCTACTTCATAGCTGACGGCGAAGAGGAAAATTGGATTCAGCTGTGATAACCACTAAAGCGAGGTAGGAAGCCTTAATAATATTTCAGGTTTACAACCTAAGAAGCTGCAAAACCATTGATGTTGTGTTGCATCAATGATGTGCTGTTGTAGCAAGTACAGTTAGCTTGAGCCTCGTAGCAGGTGGACTTAGATCGATTCTGAAGGAGACATGTCGCCCTCTGGTGGTTGTGTGCATTCAATGCTCAGTGAGGAAATGCTTCAGCTCTTCGTGGGGAATTTTGATATAATGTACAGTTCCAATGTACATTACATGAAACATGACATTGGCTACTTTTTACATGCATAGAAAATTCTGTGTGAATGGGAATTTTTATCTGAAATACCCATGATCACAGGAAGTGGTAGTCAGCATTTTCCATACTGAAACTGGATTCTAGTTAATCCAGTCATTTTTATTTTGGCTTCATCAGGCTAGCGCGTTTTGACCTAAAGCCTTCATCAGCGACACAAATTCACATAGCTATGTCTACAATGAAGATATTAATATAGTTATCACCAGCTTGGCAATAGTTACAATTTCAAAAAATGTGTGTGTGTGTGTGTGTGTGTGTGTATCTGCTTCGCCCTTTCACATAGCATCTGAACAGAACTTCATACTGCAGTAATAAATGGTATGATCCAAATCCTGGCAACAGAAGTAGCAGCACACCTGACAAAATCCAACTGTCAGTCGGAGTGGAGACATGATATTAACTGACGGAATTATCCTACCCTTTCAGCTTTGCCCTTCTCTCTGTCTCTTTCCTGTTCTCAAGAGAGCAGAGGAGAGCAGAAGAGAGGCTTAGAGAGAGGAGAGACAGGGAGAGGTAGAGAGAGAGAGAGGGGAGAGACAAAGCCCATGTGGGATGCCATGCCACGGCCCTGCATGTGGCCCCCAGCAAGTACCCAGCACTATATTAACGTCATGAGCACTGGCTACCATATGCTGGAGCCCCTCGGCGGAGCTATTCTCAGCGCTTTCTCGCTCTCTTCCTCACACATACATATTACACACACACACACACACACACACACCTCTCTCTCTCTCCCTCTCTCTTCCTGGGAACACTGGGATCATGTGAGTGGAAAGCTAGAATGAGAAATTCATGTTGGCTAACTGCAGCTTATATAAGAGACCGTAGGTAGCAGTGATTAGGTATGAATGGCACTACAGGAAAGTCTGAGGGCAGACTGGCAGATGGCCAGGTTGGGATACGGTACAGTACCTTATGATAGCAGTAGATAATAGCACACTGGCTCGTTTTCCCGAAGAGACTATCTAATCCCATTGATACAGAATGAATCCCATTGACTCCTGTAATCTCAATTTGTCATTTGCAAAATGTGTAGGTGCCCAGGGTCAGTGGAGCTCCAACATGATCTCCAAAGCAGCAGCTTGATAGGATTTGGCACGACTGAGAGTTTTTGGTTAGCATACAAAAATAAATACATTTGATACATTTGTCAATGAGGAGAATATTACAGATTCAGGTGTAAATCCACCCCCATACTGTCTGTCTCATGCTCAACAGGGACAGTGTCTGAGTGTCTGAGTGTACTCTTATTGTTTCATCATGGCATGTATGTGTGTGTGTATGTCTGTGTGATTCTTTTTCTGCAGGCTCAATATTCCTGCTTTCCCATCTCTCACACATCTGCAGCACATCTAAGTAGCCATGAAATGGGATTCACAACTCCCACAGTCCTTTGTGAATCCCATTTTCTTCAGCTTTCTGTTTAAATAGCTGTGACAAACTGAATTATGCATACACACATCCCAAACGTTTCTATCACACATTGCATATGGATCTGGCTGTGCCACACACACATGCATGCATGCATGCATGCACAAACAAACACAAACACACACACGCACGCACACACACACACACACACATACACAAACATCTCCTTGTTTGTGCAAAATAGATGCAGTGGCTGATGTGCTGAACATCATTTGTCACTTCTCACAGTGACACATCTTGGTGCTGATAAATAAATGAACGTGTTTACTACACAGACACCCTCTCTGGTGTATGAAATCAAAACAGCTTTGAGTGTGGGGCTTCCTGTGAATATGCATAGGTAAGCTGATCTGAATGGAGCCAAATCATAATCGTTCAATTCAGTTGGTTCACTTCAGTCTTCCTTACAGAGGGAAATTGATTTGGAGCAGGAAAACCCAGAAGTCACAAGAGTAATCAGATACAAAAAGACAGTAACATTATTACACACATCCAAACATAACAGTATAATGGCTTGCGATTCTTCTTCATTGGCTAGTAATTTGATCTACTACCACTTGAGACCTGCGGCTCATCCCTGATGCTTGTTGTCTACATTGCTGTTCTCAGCATAGGCTCTAGGCAGTTGGACTTCAGCCAGTAGTAAGGCACTGTGTGACAGTGTGGCTGGGTGGTCAAATGACTCATGTCGCTGAGACTGGAGACATGCAGCCCAAGGCCCAACACCAGCCAGTGGAAAAGAAGTGGGAGTGGCAAGAAGCGTCACTGGAAGGTTTCCACTTTGAATCCCTTTTACTGAATCTGGGAAGAAAGTGAACAAGACATTCTATCCCCGCTCTCTGTGAACAACTACCCTTGAACAAGGAACAAGGCACTTAGCCTCCAACTACTCCTGCAGAGCTGCTCAGTGTTAGTCCTTCCAGATGTGAGTGTTAATGTGTGTAACTCTCCCCTCTCCTGCACTCCTCCTAGAGGCCAGTGGCCTGGTTAAATAAGGGTTAAAGACAGAGTGGGAGCTGGGTGCTGCTTCTCACTGAATGAAAGACTGTCTGAAGCAAAAACACAGACAGTAGAGAGGAGGAGGAGAGCTGGCACCATGTCAAGTCATGATGTGTTTCGGCTTGCATGCCACTGAATGAGGCTGCTAGGCAAAGGTAGGAGGCTGAGGAATAAAGGAGTGTCCTCGATCAAAAAATGGAGGAGGAAGGATTTTGTTCGAGCAGAATGATGAAGAGCACTGTTGTGGCTCTCTTCAAGGACTGTGTGTGGGTGTGTGTGTGTGTCTGTGTGTGTGTATGAGAGATAGATGCCAAACTCCCTTTAGGCCAGCTAAGCAGATGATCATATATGCCCCCCCACTGCAGACTCCAGACTCTCAAGACTCATATGTGACTCCTAGCATAGTTTGCTATTTGAAGCAGGGTTATGATTTTATACATTATTAATCTACACCATCTGGACTGTATCCCTCGGGGCAGGTCCGTCTCTATCACCCACAACTAGCCCACACATCCATGTAAGTGCAAGACAATCTGTTTGGTCTTTTTCAGTGTTAGTGGGTCGGCTGCCACTGCAGCACTCTACTGGGTGGCCTCATGGAGAATAATGACCTGTGACCTTAAGGTTAGAGTTCACACACCCAATGGATTGCCTGGCACAATGGAACCCCACCCACCCTAATACTCCAAGCACAAGTTGTTGGAAAAAGAGAGTCAATCACAGAGCTTGTGAGCTCATCAGAATGGGTTGATGCTAAAAGTAACATACTTTACTCTCTGTAGATTTCTAGGAAATTTTTTAGGGGAATCTTGTAGGTTCAGACTGAGCTGTAAATTGCATTGGCTGCTTCCCAGGTGATGTGCTGCATGAGAGATTGAGGAAGGCTTCAGTAACCTTACACTGGATGTGTGTCTGTGATTGTCTACCTCATTTCAGTCTCAATGACTATAATAATACTTTAGAACAAATGTCAAGTCAATAACTTTATTTGTCACATACAGGATGTGCAGTGAATTGAAAAATGTATGTAAAATGAAAATGAAATGAAAAATGTATGTATCCAACTTCACCTGTAGGGCCACTTCTGGCAGCTTTGTGTTGTAAAATGATGATGAGGGTGTAAAATAAGACAAATTAATCCAATCTTCCCAATAGTTAGTCCAGACCGGCTCTGATGAACCTTGGGCAGCATCAAACCTCTTCACTCTTGACACAAAAATAAAATCATCTCTGGCTCCACAGATGAGCCAATGAGTCCATGAGAATGATGGCCTCAGACGATGACACTGATATGCCATAATTGCATCCAGATAAATGGGGCGATTAAGTCTGATGTATATAGTGTGGGTAGATGAAGTGTGAAAATGTGTCACCCCTTAAATCTGAGTAAAAGCTTTCATGGTCCAGGTTTATGGGCTGTGGAAAGAACAATGAAAGGAGAGTAGGAGTGCAGTGGAAGTACTATCATGGAAATGATAACAATGTAATTTGTTACTGTTATAATGTCATGATCTGTCTCTCAGCTTGTGCAGCAGTAAGTCAAAAAGTTCTCAAAATGTCATATAGCGATTCACAGCTTCACAGTTAGACACAGCATAGACAGAAGAGCATTCCTTTAGACAGTTGGCTGGACACAAAGTCAAAACTGTTCTTTAAAAATATATGTCCAAATGTGTCAGGGATCCAGTGGAAAGTGGAGCAAGAGAAACTTTTCAAACTGACTCCAACTATCTTCCCTGGAAGAGGAGGTACATGCTTCTTGAGATGAGCTGTCTTCAGTCCAAATCTATTTCTGCTCCAGTTGCTGGCAAAACTGGAGGGGAGCAAGACGCTTCCAGGCATCCTCTGTAGCGCTTTCTGTCAACAACATCATCAGCTATTTTCTGCACATCGAGCACATAATGCCCAGAGCCTACCTATCAAATCAATTTAAGGATTAGAAGGAGCAAGGTATTGCTTATTTCATCAACTCATCTCTGTTTTGTGCCAGGACAAGTCTTACACAAACTTTTCCACCATCTTGCAATCCTGCAAATAATCTTCCCACACATGTCCCTGCGGCTAAGAGCATACTGTGTAGTATACGATACCTGTACACAGTGGGAAGCCCTCTGACTTATACAATGGAGGATAAACCTTGACTAGGGGGTGAGTAATCTTTAGAAATATAATTTTCACTACAGCTTCAGACATTGCCTTACGGATGATACCATCAGACTGAAAAAGAGACATCTGTTCCTAATAGGGTTTTCTGTCATGCAATGAACATGCATCACTGTTGTCTAGGATCCTCTAGGATCAAGTGGAAGGTTACAGTGAGTATCCTTGTCTATATCACCTATTAGACTCTGGGTATTAACTAGTACAGATATAGATATAGATATACCTTACCATAGGGCACTTAACCAATGTGGGAAAGCATGTGCTGTAAGATTGGCAATCTTCTATTATATTTCTTAGCCACTTAGCCATGTGGCCATTGTCTCCCTGGAGTTGAAGCTCAGTGACATTGTGTCATCTTTAGAAGCTTTCTTTTCTCCTGCCTGCTTTGGCTAAATATAAAGAGAGTATGTGCTCTGACTGCCAATGTCTACATAGACCATGCTGTGAGAGGGGTCCTCATTATTACATATTGATTTTAGAAAGGAGAAGGGCCTGTGAGAGCCTACTTGTGAAGCAGGACAAAGGAGGGGCACAGCATCTAAAATTAGAGAAGGCCTACACCCGGGTGATCTCTATCAGGATAGTACTTCTGCACCTCTGACAGATGTAGCACTTCAGATTGAAGCAAAGGTGGGAATGCGGAGAGGGGGAGTGGGATCGAGGGAGGAGTGCAGTGTAGCAGAGCAGGAGGCAGCCGGGTCGGGGTGGAGGGCTTATGTAACAGGTCCAGATGTGGCCTGTACCTCCACAGAGGATCAGGACTGGCCAGGGCAGTGGGGATCAAAAGAGGCCTTTGATTTCTCTGTGCAAACATTGACTGGACTGCCAGCTCAGGGAGGGTGAAGGGAAGCGGCCATGGCTGAAGCAGAATTGCAATCTCTCGTTCAGCAATCACAGTCCTTGAACACTAGACGTATTCACCCGGGCCAGACTGAGGGCCTGGAGGGCCTGGAGCCCTGCTCCAGAGGCCCAACCTGCTAAAACAGGTCATGGAATAACGATGTGGTTACAAAATTTATTGTGAAAATGTCAAAACACTGAGAAATTAAAATGATTAAATTGACCTAAATCCCCTCTAGCCACAACTTATCGGGCAGTATTGCTTAAGGGCTAGAAGAACTTAAGCACACACAAACTACTGTAACTGATAGAAATGGATGTATTTGTTTATGTGTCGCATACACATGCTTGTATGCGCATGCACACGCACACCCTCATACACAAACACATACAAACATGTGCACTGCTACTACTGCTGTCACTATAGCATGGTAAGTTTTTAGTGGGTCACAGTGTCCTTGTTGTCCTACCTCATGGCTCCCCCAATGGAATAAATCATCCGACTGGGTTCCAGCGTGAGCCAGGCTACATCTGAGATCATAAGGATTAACTCCGGCAAATCTATAGGGCTGCAGGGACACTCGAGGGGCTCAGGGGAGTCATGATGGCTTGGCTGGCATTTAGAGTTTGTATTTCAGTGCACAACACCCAAACTCACAAAGAGTGGGCTAATTAATCATCATTGATCTGTTTGGGTTAACGTCCAAAAACGTCATCAAGGGGTTCTTCATTCAAAGAACTGTTCTGCATTCACAAATAAGTAGTAATTGAACAATTTGTGCATTACAAACACTGCATGGCGATCCCTCTGAAGCCAGCCGGAAGGATACAGTATTTCTATACTCTTACTATACTCTGTCCACCAACTAACATAGCCATCATAAGATAATACAGAAGAAGATGTGCACGCATCCATCCTCCAACCATCCTCCCTTCTTCCTGTCCCCCTGTGCCTCCCAGCTATAATTAGACGGTGTTCAACTGGCTGTGTGTGTTTCTTCATTAAAAAATGCGGTAGTGGAAGGTGTGGTTTTAAAGCACATTAACTGTTTATAAAGAGACGAGGGGAAGAAGAAGTGTGAGAAAGAGAGACGGAGAGAAAGAGAGAGTGTGTGTGAGGGAGAGAGAAACAGAGAGAGAGAGGGAGAGAGATGAGTTTGTACTCTAGAGATCATCTCTATCTCACCTCAGAACGTTGAGCCGCCTGCTGTGAAGGTGCCATGTGTGGATTAGTGCAGGAGCAGTGTTGTGCATCCAGTTGATTTGATTGAAAAAGGTTGTGGGTCAGCACATTCAGTTTCAGCGCTGCTCTCAGAAGACCCAGTGAGAATACAGATAGGCTCTGCAATTATGCCAAACCGGTGCTCCTCACCTCTCTGCTACCACCTGATTGCCACTGCCAAGCACTCCAGACAGCGAATGTGGACTTTAGCCAAAGACTTCTGAAGCCTATTTCGGCTTTGTGTGCTACTCTACAGGGCTTTCGTGTTTCTTCTGCTTCAAAACTCTCCCATGTCCTTGTCTTGTTTGTTGTTTTGCTTTTATAATGCCACGAGATGATTCTAGTCTCTTTCTCACACACACACAGACACACACACACACACACACTCTCTCTCTCTCTCACTTTCTCTATTTCTGATGGTTTTCACTGGTGTATCATATCACCATAAAAGAAACAGACAGTACTGTCCCATGTTGTTTCACTGTCTATACAAATCTGAACCACTGAGGGTCTGACTTGATGTGCTGAGGAGAGGTATCGTCCCTTCCTCTGTTAAGTAGCTACAATAGAGCAAGTGGCTGTATAAAGATTTCTGAACGGCCACCAAACTCACGCTGCAGATTGGATGTGCCTATATAAATAGTATTTGTATGTTTCAGGCTATTTTATAGCCGTACAATCCAGACTACACCGTTCTGATTGTACAGTGTGGAGGTGCACAAGATTATGACGTTTGAGTGAACAGGTCATGATGAACAGGTAATCACTATTTATTATTTTTCCATTGACTGGAAAGGAAAATGCCAATTACCAGCGTTTATCACTCACTAGTTCATTTCCTTTATTGTCCCTCCATTTAAAGATTGGTCATCTGCTATTTCCCATTACATTGCTGCCAGTTATTAAAAGTATTTCCTGAAATGAATGCTTCTCTGCAGCTATCAAATGCCACCAAATTCCCAAGGATAGATTATAGCTTCATATTGACGAGGATGTCTGGCAACAGGAAGTTTCCAACTAAATGAACAGCAGAAGGTAATCCAACTCTGAATTACATATTTTATAACACTTGCTTTGCACTCACTACTAATCTAGATGGGGCAACAGTATTGGAGAAGTAGTAGTGATGAGTAAAAACCTCAGTAACACTGGAAATGCACCAGCTTGGACTATCCGGGTAAAGTATTTCCACAATGTCAAACCAAATTGAAGTGAACTGAAGTATGGCCTGGATAACAGTTCATTACAGTTAATGGAACCGTGCAATGTTAACATGAATTTTCTGGGTAAACATTAGTGTAGGTAAAGATCAGCCTTGCTGTGTGAAAATAGCCAGGTTCACTCACTTGAACACAATGTGACAAGCAGTTAAGATTCAGGAGGTCATTCATCCTTGAATGACCTCCTGAATGAATGAACAGAATTTTTTTTGGGAGTGGTGACTTTAGGAGGTTGTTTTTTCCCCACAAAGAATAGTGTGCTGGAAAAAGCCTCTTCATCAGGCCCTGGGCAGTGGAGGGTCATACATGAGCCTACAGATAAAGGATGCACATCTGCATTCCCCACCGAGGGGACCGGATGGCACTATGAGAAACATGCACAAACACACACACACACACGCACAAACACACACACACACCCTGTGGCAAAAGCAACCAAATCAGCCTTTTTCTCCATCAAGCACTAATCTGCTTATGAAGGCCGATAAGGCATCCAGACAAAGGCGTTCCGTTTCAGCATTAACACTAGAAAGATGGAGTGCACAGGTCTAGGACTACTGCAGTGAAAAGCATAGCTCATGCCGAGCTCCACCACTATCCATCTCTGCATTCAACTAGGCTTTAATGCTTCTTTCAGAACAAGCCTCTCTGAAACTAATGGACCATGGGAGTGAGACAAGCCAGCCAGAGAGAAAAGCAGATAATGATACATACAGAGAGAGAGAGTGAGGGGGAGAAAGAGAGAGTGAGATCTTCAAGGGTTGGACATGTCTTCTCTTAGCCCTATGGTCTGATTTGTTGTCTGTCTGCCTGTCCACAATCAGAGCTCATACTGCTCTTTTCCTCTCAGACATGGCATCTCCCATTTCCTCTGTCTCTTTATTGCTGTGTCTCTGACTCTGTCCACCCTTTCTCACCACTGTCAGAGTGTAGAACCTAAAAGTTTTGGTGTGTTGATCCCTGTAAGGCCAATCAGAGGTGAGGTGTTAAAGATCCTTTAAAGAACATTATTATTATTATCCTGAGCCAGAACAAAATCATGAAAACTGAATAATATGGGACCTTTAAATGTGTTTGCGTGGTTTAATTTTAAAAGGAAAGATAAAACCACAAGTACAAATTGCATGACATTACTGTATTTTTAACTAATGTTGCTCTTAACTAACTTCCAATACTCACCCTTGCAGCAAGCTGGTATGCATGCTTATACATGGAGCTAAGGGATCCTTCTTCAAGGTGCTCTAAGCGGCCTCCTTAAATAACTTACCAACTTGCAGAGCAACCTACTGAATCTTACATGTAATGACAGTGAGCATGACATCCTACACCATTAAACAAAGGTTCATACTTAAAAATGTATTTCAGCTCATCATCAGATCGAGCCATGCAAACGCTACAGAAAGCACAGGCCTAGTGCACAGTCTTAAAAGCTATCCCCAAAGTATTAGCTACCAGAGACATCAAAGGGTAAGCAGAGAATTTTCCTGAGCGCAACTGTGTCATTTGGCTTGCCAATGAATTATAAAGCAAATCGCTTTCTTTTCTTCATTATTCCAAGAAAAACAACATCCGTAAATAAGACTGAAAGGATGGACAATCTAACTGAACAGACCAAAAGACAGAACAAAGAAAACAAGCCCCCCGAGCCAATAGGGTCCATTTAAAACGATCCAGTCTGTAACAGATCTTTCCAACCACAGGCCACGGTCTGTCTGCTCATGTGTTCTGCTGACATGTCCTAGATTATGTCATGCTCATTCAAAGCTATGACTCATTTTTATTTCATTATGTTTTAGGTAAGAATGAAATTATAAAATAGAGAGAAAGCTGGCAAAAACAGTCAATATGACTGTAGAATTTGAAGAGAGGATATTAAATGGTGAAGTAATTATCATTGACCTCACAGTCGGGTTACCTCTGAGGGCACTGCCAGCTTTGTTTTGCGCTTCTCAGTTAATTGGTGTATAGACAGCTGAGGAACTGCAGCTATGGAAGAAAGAGAGAGAGGTAGAGAGAAAGAAAAAGAGAAGAAGAGAACGAGAACGACAGAAATGGAGAGCATGTACTGTACTCACTGAAACAAGGTTGTGAACAGGAGGAGAGGGATGGGAAAGAGGGGATCAAGCGAAAAAGGAATGAAGGGAGAGTGGAATAGGAGATACTGTGCGGTCGAAATGAGCAGGTGAGATGCACAGAGGGGTGAAATTGTGTGAAGGCAACGGAAAAAGATGAGTTCGAGGGCTTGTGTGTCATGTAGGTTGCCATGCTCAGCTCAGTGGAAAAAACACATGGTTACATCTGCATGCCATGGACTTGAGCAGATGCACAGACAGAAATAGCTCTAGTGAAGAGAATAAAAGAAGAGTTCATCTAGGGCAGGATGGATGCAGCAGCACTTCTACACTCAACCGCTTTTTGCTCTGGTAGACATTTTGAGAGCCGCCCCGCTGATGCTCTTCTAATGTGTCCTGGTGGGTTACCCTCTCATCAAACATTCAGCCTTTCCCATGGGTTTCACAGCGAACACCCTCGCTGGAGATGCCTGGAGATGTGTGCTTGTTCACACTAACTGACCCACTGGAGACAAGCTCTGTATAGCGATGTGTTTTTGTCACAGTGTATGTCCGCAACCATCTGACCTCAGCCCAGAGCAATTTCTGAAAGCAGCATATATATCACATTAGTCATGTATAGTCGGCCAGCACATATGACCTTGATATTGGGTGAGTGTATCTAAATGGCCCTTAAACTCACGATGCTGGCATTATTACTGTTATGAGCCGTGCACACCATCATACTGTAATGTCCACAGTGTGAATTTTAAAAGAACAAACACAAAGAATCCTTTAACATATACAACACAGGCTCATAATAGAGAAATAAAAAGACTCTTTTACGATAATTGCTGGAGCAGAAAGATTTGAGCCTTGAGATTTGAGAGAGTAAATGGTATGAGACTCCTGTGCTTGGAGCAATGCTGTGAATACTGAGCATGTGTCACTCATGTCCTTGGACCAGTCCGGGAACAGGCATGGGTGACAACAAGCTATGGCTGACCCTCTGTGTTCTCTCTCTCTCATTCACTCACTCACACACACACACACACACACACACACAAACCAGCACATGCACAGTACGCAAACACATACTGGCACTCAATGTATCACAATCATAGCAATTGTTTGTACTACCCTATCAAAACATCAGATGACAAGGGGCCCATTGCAGATGGCAGTGGGCCACCTGTCCTCCACAGGGCCAGACTTGCGAGTAAGCGATGGCAGCGTGAGTTTAACCTTGAGCTAAGTGTAATGAAGTTTGACAGTGCTAAACAGCCAGGCTTGCTCATTAAGCATCCCTGTGCCAGCTTGCTGTGGTCAGGGTCTCCTCTTGGCTTCCTCTTTCATGTCCTAGCTGCAGAGCCCAGTGGTGCCCTCATTAAACAGGCTTATTGCGTTAATTCAGCCTAAGATAGCGCACCGAGCTGGAGTTATTCCAAATAATCCCTTCATTTGTGTTTGTTGTGAGCAAGAAGCAGGCCGGTTCGACCAGAGGAACAGCCGAGCAGAGCCTGGCGGTTGGCAATGTTTAGATTGCTTTCAGATGATGGCGGCACAGCTAAAATGAGAAAATACTTTATAGCCAGCAAACTGACCTCTATGGCACTATGGTCACCACACACACACACACACACACCAGATAACTGTAATGTCTCTACCATGAAACATGGGTATGCATTCTGATTGACATAGAGACACTACATCTATAACTATTATGTACTATACTGACAGTATGACCATGGAAGTTAGTGCAAGGATTATAATTGAAAAAATTGAAAAATAGTGTTTGTTTACTCTCATTAAATTCAGTTAGGTTAAATTTGTAAACTCTGTATCTCTTTTAACCGTTGAAAAGTGTTTACTGATCAGGACACCAGTCTGAGAATACATGGCAACCCTCCTATATTATCCTATCACTGCGTTGTACCACCATTTTTTTTTATCTTTGGGTCCTATGGAAAGAGATAGGAGTTTTGCAGGGGTTTGAGCTGCATAAAATACTGTATATGCCCTTCTGTCATAGTGATGTATTGTAGTGATGGGAGAAATATTCAATAACTGGATAAGATACAGGTTTGATGGATTGACATCAAGGTAACATTGACCATCTGTCAAAAACAGTGATATCCACCTGCTGGTAGGCTCTCAATAACAGTACAACATCAGTCGTGCACACCGTGGAAGAGGCAATAGCTAAAACTTTTATGAAGGGCAAGATGTCTGGCATTCCCTCAGCAACACTTCAGCACCATGGACAGCACTGCCATGACCTGCTGTTCAGCAGTTAGAGCTTGAGGTTCCTGGAAAGATCCTGGACACAGTTGGACATTGTCTTACAGTGTACAACTTGACTGCAAACGCAGAATCAACTAATCTTAAGAACTACAAATCCATTCCAATGTAGCGTATACCAAAGGTTCCCAAACCTATTCATGTCAAGGACCACCAAACAGATGTATATTAGGACCCACCCCATTTGATAAGATTTTGTTCCTGGCAGCCCACATCTGAGAAGATTTTCTTAGCCTATTAGATGATTTAAAAAATAGTCACACAGCTGTTTTTATTGTAGTTGGGAAGATAACAGTGGAGAGAATCAAACCTATGATCAAAGTCGTCATTCGACCACATTCTCTTGTACTAATATTCCATAAATGAAATAACAATAAATTACGAGGAACACCTAAGACCCTTTCAAGGACCCCTATAGGGCCTGGACCCCACTTTGGAAGGCATATGCATTAAAAAAAAACAACTGCACTTACCTGATGCTGCTTGCATCCATCCACAAATCTTGTAAACGGTGGAAGTGCTGAGGAGAAAGAAGAGACTGAAACAGCCGATACAGGTGACAACCAGCATCATGGACATCCCAATGAAGAAGGAGGCGGCCTTGAACGCACTGGAGGGGATAGCGGAGAACTCAGTGAAGCTGCCCTGGCAGGCCAGCTCTCTGGATAGTCCGTCTCCGATGCAATAGTGAAAAAGGCCGAAGTAGCCGGCCTGTGGCGTATCCACGCCATCTCCAATCCAATAAGGCTGTGAGAAGATGGTCACGTTAACGATACCGAACAGGATAGTAAAGATGGCCCATAAAAGTCCGATGACACGAGAGTTGCGGACGTAATTTGTCTGGTACAATTTTGCAGCCTCCGCAGACGGTAGCATTGATGCGGCAGTTCCAGGTATCATTTTAGGTAAACCCGAATACTAAATGAATGTTGCAATATGGCCGAGCACAACGCGAGGACTATTGATTTACTTCAGAAACAGAGTTGAAACAATCCCCAAACAGCGAGAACAAGCAGAGAACCTATGCCTTTGCAGCTGGAGCAGAGCAACATCTGTCAATCAGTTCATGACGTCGCATCCTAAACCCAGGCAGTGAACCGAGTGAGTAGTTAAAGCAGGGCTCTTGAACCATAGATTTGACCGATAACTATGAGAAACGGGCTCACTCCCACTTGCTCCGTCTAGCCGTCAGACGTGCACATCGCTGCCGCACGTGTCGCTCACTGACGTCCTTGAAGTACCTCGAAAAACCTCAAATCGAAAGCAAATATTACTCACACAGACCTATGCAACATACGATGTACACATATCTAAACCAGTCAAAACAGAAATAGCTACCACTCGTTTACTAACAGCCTAACGAGCAGGTTGCATAATGTCTCTGAAGGGGGTCGCATCCAAAAACACATTAACAGGCCTGTACTCACAAGTCAATATACCATAATATCCATTCAGAAATATGACAGCCCCCTCAGGATCGTTAAAAGGAAATTTATTCGAAGATTTATGACAGCTTCGCCGGTCCGCCAGTGATGCTGAAAGACGGAGAGGGAGGGGAAGAAACGACAGACGCATTAGATGAGGCGGCCCGTGTTGTGCGTGTCTGTGCATACGGTGTCACAGTCCCTCTTCCCCACGGCCATAGGCTAACGCTGCGTCAACAACCAATGAACTGTTGTAAAAAAAAAAAAAAAAAAAAAAGACCAGCGCAATTTTAAGCACATCCTAAAGAAAATAAGAGGCGATCACCATCGAAGGTTTTGTTTTTTTATAATCTCACATTAGGCTGCGGGTCGGATTGTAGCTGGATAACAATCCGCCTAAATCCCTACAGTTTGAAACGCGCAGGTTATAACTGTAATCTACACGATCTTTTTTTTTTTTTTAAATGGCCCTGTCAATTTCATAACCAGTGACATGTTTGTGCACACCCTTCCCCAGTCTCTTTATGTCAATATTTTACGGTACCTGTCGTGTTTAATACGCAGCCAGCGCTGCTCGGCTTCATGAAGGGTGCTGCTTTGCTGCAAGGAGTGATGCATGGAGGTTATGTAAAATAAAGACACCGCACTAGGCTGTGCAGGATGCCCTGATTACAGAAGAACCCATAGGATAAAAAACGGTACATATAAGCCTTTAGTAGACTTTTTTTTTTTTTTAAATCGCCACAATTGAATATATAGGAAATAAAAAGGGTATAGACTGCCAATACCAAATCAAAGATAGGGTCCAATATCATAACCCTCCTCTCCCCAGAGAACAAAGATAGAAAAAACTAAGTACATCATGAAGCAAATTTTGAACTGCTGCCACCTTTTACCATCTCAGTAAAACATACACTTATTGTATGCTTTATGAGGTTCGGTCTTGCATTTGCGCTATGGTGCACAGGTACAAAACTAATTTCATTGTGTCCACATGAATGAAGTCAAATCAGAATACTCTGAATCTTCTACTTGTGGTGCAGTGTCCTTAAACCTGTGGTTACATCACTTTGATGACTCATCATACAGGGTTTAGAGGGATTATTACCCATTATTCTGAGCCACATTGCCAGGGGCCACAACTATTCCCATGGCCAAAGGCAAAACATGATGCCATGGGCCCTCGTTAGGACTGGGATACTCTGTCCTGGTTTAACTCCCTTGATGGCTGCTCTGCATATCGCCAGTGAGAATTGGCCATGGAATAATGGGCAGTCTGCATTTGGAGGATGTAGCAGTTCAATGCTGATGTTAGAAACCACAGATAGAGTTGAGTCCTGTCATTGCAGTGGCAGGAGGGAGGCGGCGGTGGGCACATGGTATCAGAAGACTCACTAGGTTGAAGTAGAGTTTTCCCATATTTGGTTCAAGAGATCATTTCTAAAAATGTAAAATGTGTTTAACCACAGGATATGTATATATTATTCAGCAATGAAATCTGAAATCAGATTTAGACTGTGAGAAAAGAATAATCTGACAATGTTTGAGTTACTACACATACAAATCTATGCAAGCATGGTGCAGGCATGTGTGCATTCACACAGCACAAACACACACACACACACACACAGACACACACTAAAGATCTATGAGCCTAATCCAGACCTTTGTCTGGATGCCAGAGCCGTTTAATCAAAGGTTCATCATTTCGATGGAGGAATATTATGGTTAATGTCAGCTAGATTAATACTCTAGGGTTTTACTGTATCTATTTCAATGATACATTTGGAATGATCTGCATCCATGTATGAGATGACAGGATGTGGAGGCTTAGTTATATCTATTTGAAGATAAATTTAAGAGATTGTTTTGATTTTGATTTTTTTCATATAAATTAAGTGTTGGGGTGATAAAAAACACATTGCAAAGATTGTTTTGTTTTTACTTAATTTTATTAACATTTTATAACATATGCACTATAGTGCACAACAGGACGTTATTGATCTCAAATGTGAAACATTAACAAAATTCAAAAGTTGATTATGAATTTCCAATTCCAATTCATTTCCATTCATTTATGATACCTGAGGAAGCACTGTGATTTTTTGGAGACACAGAGGAACAATTCACACTTCACACATTTCACATATGTCTTACTGTTGCACCCAGGCATTCTGCATCTGGAAGGACTTGGACTGTTGACCATTTTGGGCAAGTGGATTGCACCATATTTTCTGATTCTCTCATCTGGATGAGGAGAAATCTTTTCTTGATTTCTGGAGAGAATTCTTCATCACTTGTGTCACTCTGGTCTCGCTGACATGCCTGTCCATGGGTTATCAGTTCCTCAGCCAAGAGGAGTTTGAACTCCAGGTACTGGGATGTGTTCTTTGCAGGTCGTTGCAAGGCCTGGCTGTCTTGTCGGTACTGAAGCCACGAATTTGTGATGGCCAAATCGATGAAGTGAAGTATGGTGCGAACAGTCCACTTCTTGGTCCGGCTGGACATTCTATAGAAGCTGAGCATGCGATCACACATGTCAACCCCTCCCATGTTGCTGTTGTATTCTGCGACCACTGCAGGTCTTGGGACTTGGATTTGCCTCTTTTCTTTCTTTGACCATCTGGAACAGGTA
>OOFE01046718.1:0-12800 GCA_900323365.1 Monocentris japonica
CATCCCCCTTTTCCTTCTCTTTCTCTGTCACCCACTGCTGCAGACACAAACCCCCTGTGTCCCCCTGAGGGAATCATTTTCACTCTAACAACTTCAATTAACCTTACCCCTTCATGCACACAAGCACACACACATGCACGCACACACGTGCATGCACCTCAGATAGCCTCTGCCTGCCCACGCACATCTCTCCACCCATATCAATCACAGGTGGGAAGGTCATTGGCTTGGGAGAAAGAGGCTTAGCAAAGCTTCTCCAGCTACCTGCTGTACCACACAATGTGGTGTATATGTTGTCCTTATATAAATAACAATGACACTGTCATAAATCCTCTGAAATAATTAGTGCTGGGACAGCCAAAGGAAATGCATTTAATTTCATGCTTGAAGAAATGGTCTTTTCCTTTTTCACTCTCTGCCCTAGGATTAATTTTTGGAGGTCATGGGTTGACACTGAGAAGTCAAGGTTGCAGTGACATACATGATCAGTAAAACTAAGATTCTCTCCGGGGCGCTGCTGCCCAACACCAATATCCTGAAATATCTGAAGTATCTGTTTACCTTAACTCTGCCTTTTGACACTCAAAATACCAGCATTAATCAACATTTATATTGCAGTGTGCTTGAATGTTGAAACAGCCGAATGAAATAAACAAAGCATAATTCGATGTCCACTTTGATATGAGTGTTGGATTATTGTTACTGAAGCCAAATTCATGAACGCACACACACAGTTTGGCAGAAAACTCCTCTGGTATAAAGCAAACCTGGAACTGGAAGATTAGTGGGCTTCCCAGTATCTCAACAGTAAACAGCTTCCAGGGTCTTTGGTCTCCCATTAAAAAAGCAGCCCCTGTGTGTGTGTGTGTGTGTGTGTGTGTGCACGTGTGTGTGCGTGTGCGTGTGCGTGTATGTGTGCGTATACGTGTGCGTGTACTTGCCTGCCTGTGTATGTGCATGTCTTCTGTGTGCAAGACAGAGAGGGGAGGGGGAGGTTAAATCCACACAGCTGTTCTTGGAATCAGACAGGCTGGTGTGTGAATGCCTGCAGGCAGGAAACTCATATCTACCCTTCCACTCGTTTTCATCATCATTTAGCTGCTCTATAACAATGCCATGCTGCTGTTGAGGCGGTGAAGTCCAAAACTAACGAGTGCCAGCGCTGTAACTGAAGTGGTTTAATATGCTCTAATGATGGGAGAAGGGATGTCTTCAATCATAATAGCACACCCAGTGAATACTGATCCACCGCATCGATTCAAAACATCTATTTATTCAGCCGGGCTCCTGCGCTCAGACTCATCCTTTCAATAATAACTTTGAGATTACACAGACAAGGGAAGAACCTGTCTGATCACGGCTAGGTTGCACATTGTTGATGGCACTGCCTTTCAATTAGCACCTGATAAAACCTGCAGACTAAGACTGATTTCACATCTGATCATAATGATGGGCCTGATGAAGGGATTAAGACTGTGGGCAAAAACGTACACTTGCATAGCACACTTACATTTATGCATAGACACACACTCACACAACCGTTAATCTTGTGCTAAAACACATCCAATCACTCCACGGCTGCCACATCTATCCCTGCACCCAGCAGAGTTCTCCCTGGGCTTATCAGTGTATAATTGCTGTTTATTGGTCTATTATTGCTCTGGTTAATCCGCCTGTGGGTGGCTAATAAAGGAACTCCATCAGGAGTGTTATCAATCATAGGCAGAAGTTGTGCATGGGGTGAATCTGGAAACCGAGAAAAAGAAGAGATGGAGGGATGGGGGCAGGAAAAGGAAAAAAAGATATGAATAGATATGAGGGGAAAGAAGGGTGGAGAAGTGAGAGGCGAGATGAAAGGAAAAGAGGGATAAGGAGGTTTGATTCAGGTTGAAAAACAGGGAAGGAAAAAATGCAGAACAAAACCAGAAAACGGACAGGATTTGAGGTTGAAAGGTTTGCGGTGCAGGAGGTCTCAGGCTGAGGTAAAGTAAGGTAACTTCAGTGGGCTGGATGTTGTTCTGACAGAGTAGTGAGAGTGATCTAGTTCCCCAGAGATCCCTCTTATGATTGATGTGGCCTTGTTCGCTGGCCTCAGTCCTATTTCTAAACAGGGGTTGGAGGAGGAGGCTGCTGGGGCGAGGTGATTAGATTCCCCTCCATTATGTGGCATGCTGAGACAGGTAGGATATCACCCACAGCAGACACGCAGCGGTCCCAATGCCCTGTGCAATAACAGCGTGTTGGCAACTGACCCTGTGGAGTAAGAGGGGAAGCTAACATGACAAACTAGTGTTTCTTTAGTCTACTGAGGGGCTAGCCATGATTGCATTGGCACATTTAAAGACACTAGGGACCATTGAGAGTGGTGGTAGGAGATAGAGGCGCAGAAGAGTAATTCAGTAGCAAGGACGAGGAGTTGCCTCAAGTTTGGGAAAGTTTGGGCTCGAGTGCATCGCTATAGGCAAACTGTGGACATTAAACAACAGGGGATGATGTATGATCCCACACACATCTAATGGAACTTCATCTATCCCCAGCAGTGTTTTATACTGTCATGGTCTCTCTCTCTCTCTCTCTCTCTCTCATACACACACATGCACACACACACACACTTAAGAGCCAAAACAATTTTGACTGAAATGAGCAATTAGACCACGCTTGTTTGTCCAAGTCAGTGTGTATCAAACATGCAAAGTGGTGGCAATTTGAAATCATGGCCCTTGCCAGTAGGAGTTTTAAATTGGCGCTTTCAATCTTTTTGATGTCAAAGACCTCGTGATAGACGCTATTGAGACTGGAGATATGACACCACCATTTGAATAGAATTGCCCCAAGGATCTGAGTAGATTGTTTTGCTACATTTGATTTAGTGCAGCATTGTATATTGCATTTTTACTTTAAACCTTTGATAAAAGGTCTAGCTATTGTTATATATTCTCTCACTATGATAGCATTTAACTGAAAAATAGTTAACTATTTCTCAGAATAATGAAACATCTCCTTCATGTTGGGATCCTCTAGGATACCCTTGAGGACCCCTGGGGATCGATTAAGGCCAGAACAAAGCTCCTTTATATCTCACTGGTGAATTCAGCATGACATTTAAAATGTGATCACTATCCAATGTAACAAAATTGAGAAAAACTGCCCTTTGAATAACAAATTGATTTTTTAATGAATAACTGAATCATTTTTCTGGTTTTATTTCAGTCATGCTGTGACCATTGTGTCAGCATTTCGATTTATCCTCTTGATGTACTGTATTGTAAGATAGCTGAACGACTGTACAGAATGCCGACAACCTTCATTACCAGGTACGTTGCAATTATATCAGCATACAAAAGATCAACCTGGAGGCTGCCTTGCCTTTATGATAGCACCTCCTGCTGGTGAGCTGCTTGCACTGAGCCAATGGTGGCTCAAGTACAAGATATAATAAGAGACATTTCTAGAAACAAAAGAAATAAGAGAGTGGGGGTGTGAAATCATGGTAAAATCTTCAAGACTGTCAAGATCTTTTACAAGGACAAACCTTTTTGGTCAACTGCACAGTGGATTCACAAAGATTAGGAATACCAGAAGATATTGTGTTTTACACAAAGGCTGGAACTGCAGCAACCGTAGTTCACTCTGCAGGACAAAATTAGTGGAAAGTGGAACCACTGTGTTTTTATTTTGACTGCAGACTATAGACTAAGCAAGGGGTCATGGAGCCTCCTGACAGTCAATAACTGAACCACCCTTTATTCCAGGCCTAATTCAGTATCAGTCACATCCTCTATGTGGTATATCAGGTGTTATTCAATTTGCTATACTTAGTACTCCTGGTAACCCTTTGTTTTATTTATTTGTTTTTAATAATGTCATCTTACCAGATAGACATTCAGGCCAGTATTGTGGCAGGCAGCACACTGCTCAAATGGAAATCCAGTAGCTTATGTGAATTTGAATGGGACAGTGACAACAAAGCACCAACAATAATACAATTTCAGTTTGAACAAGATGTCACATGCACATGTCTGGCCTATTACCTGAACACCTGGCAGCAGGGTAGCTTTGCCAGAGCTCACTATTCATTACAATCACATAATTTTGTCTGCATGGTCACATATTCCAGTTGAAATCAGTGAGATGTTGCAAATGTGTCTATATATAAACACAGGGCTTTCAGGGCCCTTTCAGGCCCCAGAGCATGCTGCCCACATGCCTGGCAACCAAATTCCAGGTTTGGTCTTGAATAATTTACATTTCTGCTTGAGAAAAGTTTTTAATTGACATTGGAAATGATCCTCATTGAGGTGTTGATGAAGGTGAGCATTCTAGCAGTAGAAAATAAGTTGATTTCTAAACAGCCTTAGTCCACTGTGAGTAGGTTTAGAGGGAATGGATGCAGACTAAGAAAACTATGGATTTATTTATTTGATAAGTCTTAAGTACATGGGGCCAGAAAACTTCAAAGGATCTTTGTACTAATACTAATACTCCCAACAGGGCAGTAGAGTGTTGTAGTGAGTAGGGAAACTGCCCTTCAACTAAAGGGATCTGGGTTCAAGCCCCTATGCTAACAAACATCTACCCTGGAGACTGGAGGGGGAAAACAACAGGAGAATTTGACTTTGGGATCAAATGTGTTATTATTTAATGAATAACTTTATTTATATAAGACTTCACAATGTGGCAGAAAAACAAGGAATGGTTAAATATGTAGAAGTGATGAGAATAACATAAAATATAATTTGGAGATAAATCCTCTGAAGAGATTAGTCCATAGCATTTTAGACCTGTTCAGAACTAGATCTGAAATTCAGGAACAGAAACACTGGGATGAAACCGAAAGCTTTTTCTACTCCACACCTGTGTTTGTTCTCTCTAAATAGAGCATATCGGTTTACGTAATGGACGCACTAAGCTGCTCTGATTTGCTCCTCAACGGACTATTACTTACAAGTGAAACATTGTGAAGGTAATGTTTCAGCATATTATTCTTCAAGCATCTTGAGTTGATACTTATCATACTTATCAGTATGTTCCATGTTAAATGCAGGATATTGTTGCTTCACACTTATATTTACTTATATATACTTATACATACTTATACATACTTATATATACTTATACATACTTATACATACTTATACATACTTATATATACTTATACATACTTATACATACTTATATATACTTATACATACTTATACATACTTATATATACTTATACATACTTATATATACTTATATATACTTATATATACTTATACATACTTATACATACTTATATATACTTATACATACTTATACATACTTATATATACTTATATATACCTGTTGCTAATATGGTATTTGCATAGGCTGACAGTTTAAAATGAGATAGACAAGTTGATCCTGTAGTTAAGAAGGGAGGTGAATTTTGACTTGCTTTTATTTGCTTTTATTATTGTATGTTGTTGCTTTTATTTTGTGCATTTACTTATTTTTACCCACTTGTTTCTCTGTTTTATATAGTTTAATATTCTTGTTTTATTCCTTCTTGTAAAGCATTTAAACTATTTAATTATTATTTTGTTGTTTCCGTTGTTATAAAGAGTTCTATTTGAGCTTTATATTTCAACATAACCTGAGGTTCAATGTTTCTAAAATACAGAAGATCCAGTCAGTAAGTGCCATCATTTTGCTAACTGAGGACTTGAGTCACTATTCTTTAAAAAGTAGCAAATGTTGTTCTACTTTTGTATGACCAATCATTTTATAAGAGTGGGTGGCAGTTGTTCAAATGGTGGGTATCTCAGTCAATGTATAACCAAATGATCAGTCTGAATATGGACCCACAGGTGGAATCCAATTGTTTTTTAGATCAGAACAATCAGAATCAGCTTTATTCACCAAGTATGTGTACACATACAAGGAATTTGACTCCGGTTTCTCCATTGCTCTCAAGTACTTACATACCATAGACATACAGCAAAAACAAGGACAACACAGGACAACAAAGCTGAACAAGCTAGACATAAGCATAAACATTTAACATTTAACTGCTATGTACAGATGTAAAATATATATTAAAAACGATGAGAATTGTGAACAATGATGCAGAGTGCAAAGATGCTGAAATAAATGTGGGACGATTATGTACAGGTTACTTATATACATGAGGTAGATGGATATGACCGGATATGAGTGTATACAGTATATACAGTATATACAGTGTGCTTAGAATGTATTGACAAAGATGATATATTAAAGAACTGTGTCAAAAACTACAATACAACTACAATATAATGAAGAATAAATAGTTACAGTGGATGTTTGATGTTACAGGGAAAAGAGATACAACAGCATCAACGCTTGAAGGTGAATGAATATGAAACATACTTTCGCTTTGTCTTTCTTGTCCGTCAAAAAGCAGCCCCACAGAACCTGACAGTCAAAGCCTTCAGGTGGATGAAAGAGAAAAGGTTCTACTGCAATAACTACAACCAGACAGGAGAGGGAGCCATTGAGACACTGTAGATTCAGTAGAATAACGACACAAGCCCGGCTTGCATCCAAATTCCTCATCCTTTTCCTGAGTGTACATTTCCGTCCAATGTCTCGGATATATTTCATAGAATAGATTGCACCAGTTTCTCTTCTATCAACTGTGAAAAACAGCATGAAAGTCTGTGGGCGAACTGTACTCTCCACTGATTATCGTAGGGGATCCCCATTACACAAAGGCCTATTATAGGTTGTATGAGATGTTACTCAATGTAATGAAATGACCGTAAGTTATATAAAATGTCCTTAATTCGAAAATTTAAGCAATAAGGCGATGGTTTACAGTGATTCTACAACAGTCAAGTGGTCTTTTTAGGCACGACACAGAGGAATTCAATATACTTTGTATGAAAACGTTTTATATTAATTCATTTATATTATTTTAATTACTACTTAATACCAATATAATGTTATTTTCCGCCCGGCAATATCAAGCTAAACCAACATGGTTGCTAAGCCACACATAGACTAAGCACCGGTAGGCTATGAGTTGAGGTTTTCCGTTCATTTAATATATAACTTAATTGTTACGTGCTCACACGTGCGTTTATCGGGTATTTGATAACCACAGTTGAGAACTGAACCTACCCGAGTTATAATTCCGAATACACCGCTACAGGCAATAAGGAGCAGGATGCGCACAGTCATTATGCTACATCCTCACACCACAGTGATCACGTCCGCTCGGTATACGTGACATACAACACGAGGCACCCCCGGAGACCCACCCGCTCTCATTCGTAACTAAGCAACGTAACGTCTACAGAGCCCGTCCTGTGCTTTAAATACCGAGATACACCCCCACCCTCTCACCACTGCTGCGGAAAAGCTTTATCGAGGAACCCGGAGCCCACATCTCTCTACTTAAAGCCTAAAGGTAAGATAGCCTCGGTGTTTTTTGATGAAACATTATCAGTGGTGTCTATAAGAGCTAGGTGAATTGTCGGTGTTCACATGCTACACACACGAACACACTTTGCTGTATGAAGGGATGTAAAAATGAAATGAAACTTGACGTGCATCTCATGCCTTGTGCTAGTTTTCCACAAGTGCCAGGCAAAGGGGATGCGGAAAGGGGCGTGTCGCTATGATTTATGCTATAGATTGGCAGTGATGGATGGAGTTAGAATTGAAACCCTCCGGTAGAAGCCCGCTTCACCTTTTGACGGATTACTTTTTACACATATTGCATTTGGATTGTGTAATAGAGGATCGTTTGGGGAAATGTTAGAGTAAGGCAATAGGATGTAGCCAGGCCCCCGTTTCCTACTTGTTGAGGCATCGTTGCTGTCACTTAGATTGATTAGTAAATCTTAAACCGGTTTGAGTGCGAATCTATTATAAAAACAATTGCCGTCGGTTTTTACCCATGCGAAAACACACTGCGAATCAGTATGCTTTTTTATTTAATTCAAACTGAGACATTTGCACTTACATAGTAGGTATATAATGTGCACCTTGTAAGAAAAAGTATCCCAATGTGATCCTCAGAATCCTTCTCCGACTGTCACTTTTTTGAAAAAATATATAATAACGGGGCCTCCGGGGTCGAATCCGGCCTGGGACCTATGGCGCATGTCATCCCTCCTCTCTCACCTGATCCTGTCTCTCTCTACTGACTGTCAAATAAAGGCAAAAATGTCAAAACAAATTGATTATTATTAACAATAATTATTAACTTGGGGGTCAAATAAAAAAAAAGTGACAGTCGGAGAGGGATTCTGAGGATCACATTAATGACGTAACGATCACGTTAATTTGTTAATGTTGCGCAACTGTTGAAGTTACGCATACTTTCCATTGCCCTGTATGTGACCATCATCCAGCTAGGCAGCAGCCTCGGCGGTCAGTTAACCCTGGTCACTGGGAACTGCAATGCATCTTGGTAGCTGTAGTTCATATGCTACCCTATCAGGGAGGCTTGGTAGAAGCAGTGTTGGAGCCACGCCTGCATGATGGTATCGCTGCTGTTTCAATGCTTTGCCAGATGCACAAGGGACGACCATTTTATAACAGACGTTTTAATCAAATTATTGATCTAATGTAATACTTGATTGGGGATCTCTGAAGCTTCACTTCACGTTTTATGATTAATCAGACAATTGTTCTCTCAAGCGTGATATATTTTTTCAGGCCAAATAAGGGATTCCGGATCCCGCCCCCTTTTAGTCTAATATAAAAATGAATAGGGGTGTAAAATAATCGCCTTTAACTACATCCAGCACTAATATTGACAATTTTTTCCTTCAAGGGCTCCATTATGCATTTCTTTATTTCTTATTTTTTGTTGAGGTGGATTCTGATGGGTTTGGAGGCTGCATTTTAAAAAAAAAATCGCTAGCCATACTTAGCATCCCAGCATTTGTCCCTTTGTGACCTGAGTATAACGCAATATCCGCACCATGGTTGTTGCAAAATATTCTTTAAAAATTCAGTAATGCGATTTGTCAGTTACGAGCGCCTGTAAGCAACCCCTTCTGACAGTCTGCCAAATTCCTAGTTACACCACAAAGATGCACAGTGGAGAGACAGACAAGTTTTTCCAGTTTTATTTGTTATCAAATATCCATGTGGCTCCATCTTCTTCTGGAATAAAAAAGAGAATTCATTAATAGTCACCTGCTACAGAGAAACATGAAACATCAGCCATGATACGTGACACCCCATCAGAGCTCAGTAGGCCCTCACTGACCTGTTGGTTTTCAAGTAAAGTAAATGTCACAGTGTACCGAGATGTATGTTGGACTTTTAGGTGTACAGTTGTACATGGATTTGTAACACGCACTACAGTCCCAGAAATTCATATAATCCACAGCTTGTCACAAAACACCCATCTCCCTCTCTCTCTCTGTAACAGTATCGCATTAAGTTCTTTCAGCTGCTAATAATCCTCCTTGTAATCCTCGCACAGTCACGCTACAACAGGAATCATTTGTAGAGGCTGGTTGGTACGACACATTTTCACAGCAGGGAAAGGAACTAAACACATTATCGAACCTATACAGTAATCCTCCACTGTATGCTATTGTAAGGAGCATTGCAGTTCCTCCTCTGAGGGTCATCATTAGACATCATTAGTCATCATTGAAAAGTGGTCTTAAATAGCGTCTCAAGGGGGGTGTTGTAGTATATTAATCCGACCAGCTACTCCACTACGTGCTTGTGTCCACATCACACTGGAGAACCAGTCTAGTCATGGTGGTGTAATCAAGCCATGTCTGCACAAACAGGGGGCCTCCTGGTGGCTCAGTTGGTTAAGGCACATACCACATAACTGAATCCAACTGGTCTCTCTCTGTGGAAAATATGATCAAATAACCAAAATGTAACACTTTTTATTTAATGAAAATATTCAGGCAATTTTGTTAAGCTCTCTCTGTATTCTTTTGTATCAACAACAAGGAACATTTATGACCAGATTTTAGTTTAAAGGGTTAAAGAGTCTTCGTCTAAACTTGTGGCTAACATTTAGCTACTGCAACATGTCAACGTTACCAAG
Organism: Monocentris japonica; assembly: GCA_900323365.1. Taxonomy (NCBI): domain Eukaryota; kingdom Metazoa; phylum Chordata; class Actinopteri; order Trachichthyiformes; family Monocentridae; genus Monocentris; species Monocentris japonica. Next base: position 10,034 of record OOFE01046718.1, read on the forward strand.
GCGATGTTCACCAGTGTAATGTAATGAGTAATGTTCAGATCAAGTTCAATTTTTCCCAATTTCATCAATTACAATGTCAAATTGTCTTTCTGATTTGTTATGGGAATGTAGATCAACAGTCCAATGTAGTTGTAGTAGACCCTAAATGTAACAATACATTGATTCGAAATGCCAATTTCGGATCAATACATTGATCCAAATTCTTTATTTCGAATAAAGTTGGGGAGGTAGGTGTAAGATTTTACATTTTTAACTGTTATCAAACCGTGTGCATAGTTGCTAGATTCACAGACATAGAGGAGTCTTGCACCTTTTGAAATAAACAAAGTGAATCTTCAACTTAACTTTTTTATGATTGTACTTATGTAAAGAAATTCTGGGATAAACTTGATATTTTCATTTTGTTGAACACTGGCTTTAATATCACTACAAGATTGATGGAAATTATTTTTTTTATATATACTCACTATCCTTTTATATTGATTGATGTTTGTTATATAGTGTTGAATTTATGCTTTATTTATTGTTAACTTGTATTCTACATGTTGCTCTTATTGATCAAATCTGTCTGTCACATTGTACATGTTTTGGGATTTTTTCAATACAAAAAATGTCTGCACAACCAATAAATATAAATAGTATTGTGTGACGCCATATGGGATGGCCTGTGCTGCACGACAACAGGCTGCAGTACTGGGCCAGGCAGAGGTTGCCATGGAGACCAAGGGGCGCCGTGACGGAAGTGATAGGGTTTCCATGTCAGGCTGAGGCCAACCTACTGTCCATTTATGGAAGTCTACGTGACAAGGAAGTGAAATGAAACTTTGTTTTGGTTCATAGAAATTGGTGGTGGTGTCATGAGAGGAGTATACTTTCGATTATGTTGAATAAAGTGTAGAGAAGTGAAAAAGGAATACAAGTCTGACCCAGCCAATCGGTGTACGGTGAGGCAGCAGTCACATACAGCCTTGTTTTGGTCCATTAGTGTCAACTAGGTATTCAAACTGTCACATACATAATGCACACTACTCTTTGCTGCCTCTCTCTCACTGCCACTCTGCTCCTCGTCCCTCTTTGTCATTTGTCATACTCCACCTGCTGGTACTTTGCTTCCCTTTACCTTCCCCCTCTTTCTTATCTCATCCTCCCTTTTCCCTTTCTCTCTCATTCTTTCTCACATGCCTCTCCTTTTTTTCCCTCAGATGTCCACCAAGGAGAAGCTGATCAGCCATGTGATGAAGGAGGAGCCTATTGGCTGCATGAACAAGGTGACAGTGGTGGGTGTCGGCATGGTGGGCATGGCCTCCGCCATCAGCGTCCTGCTCAAGGTAAGACAGACAGAAGAATAGAAGGGTGTAAATGAGGGATAGAGCGACGTAGTATGAAGAATTATGGCAACAAAGTGATGGGGGTGGTCGCTAATATGGCAGTAAAGATAAGAATAAGAGGGATGAAAGGACTGAAAAGAGGATTGGATCAAGGGTATGTGGGATGACAGCTCAAAGGGTAAATGGATGATAATAGAGAATAATCAGAATCAGAATCAGCTTTATTCGCCAAGTATGTGTACACATACAAGGAATTTGACTCCAGTTTCTCCATTGCTCTCAAGTACTTACATAGAATAGACATACAGCAAAAACAAGGACAACAAAGGACAACAAAGCTGAACAAGCTAGACATAAGCATAAACATTTAACTGCTATGTACAGATGTAAAATATATATAAAAACTATGAAAACTGTGAACAATAGTGCAATGATGCAGAATGCAAAGATGCTGAAATAACTATGGGATGATTATGTACAGGTTACTTATATACATGAGGTAGATGGATATGACAGGATATGAGTGTATACAGTATATACAGTATATAAAGCGTGCTTAGAAACTACAATACAACTACAATATAATGAAGAATAAATAGTTACAGGATGTTCGGTGGTACAGGGTTATTGCACAGGGATTGTTTCTGACACTATATGATTGATTTAAGTGTTATTCAGAGTGACGGCCTGTGGGAAGAAGCTGTTCTTGTGTCTGGTTGTTTTGGCGTACAGTGATCTGTAGCGCCTACCAGAGGGGAGGAGTTGGAACAGGTTGTGTCCAGGGTGTGATGGGTCTGCAGTGATGTTACCTGCCCGTTTCCTAACTCTGGAGGAGTACATGTCCTGAATGGAGGGCAGGCTGGCACTGATGATTTTCTCTGCAGCCCTGATTGTCCATTGTAGTCTGTTCTTGTCCTGTTTGGTAGCCGATCCAAACTAGACAGTGATGGAAGTGCAGAGAACAGACTGGATGATAGCAGAGTAAAACTGGATCAGCAGCTCCTGAGGCAGATTGAACTTCTTGAGCTGGCGCAGGAAGTACAACCTCTGCTGGGCCTTTTTGATGAGTGTGTCTATGTTGGACGTCCACTTTAGGTCCTGGGAAATTGTGGAACCCAGAAACCTGAAGGTTTCCACAGCAGACACTGTGCTGTTGAGTATGGTGAGAGGGGGGAGTGTTGGGGGGGCTCCTCCTGAAGTCCACTGTCATCTCCACAGTTTTGAGCTTGTTCAGCTCCAGGTTGTTATGACCGCACAGGGCCAGCTGATCAACCTCCCGTCTGAATGCAGACTCATCACCGTCCCGGATGAGGCCGATGACCATCTGCAAACCTCAGGAGTTTAACAGACGGGTCTCCTGAGGTGCAGTCATTGGTGTAGAGGGAGAAGAGCAGAGGGGAGAGCACACATCCCTGGTGGGCGCCAGTACTGATTGTCTG
>OOFE01046720.1:0-23397 GCA_900323365.1 Monocentris japonica
TAATCCACTGGCAGGAAGAGATGGGAAGGAAGAGAGATAGACAGACTCAGAGAGAGAGGTTGCCGCTGGTGCAAACGTTGAGCAGGAATCCAACACGACACAGTGACAGGGCTGCGATAGGCGAGACGGCACGGCAAGCCCGCGCACGAGCAAGCATGGGAGCGATAAGGACGTGTTAATGCCATGTCGGCCTGTGCAAATTCCATCTCCACCCTGGATTTACGTGTCATGGGCACCAGCTACTGGCCAGACATTTGAGCCACGTTGCTGGCCATCAATGATGCCCGCGTCGTATCAGAAGAGACAACGGGGTGACGTCTGATTGCTGCTATTGCTGATTGCTGATATATTTATGATTTTCAAAGCGACCATAAACAAGCTGCAGCAGGCATTGCCTCCTTTTAGTGAGTAGAGTTGACTGTATTAGTGTGACTATGACTGATCGTTTTGATTTTCATTACCTTGGACTGCTGACATCGGTGGATTCGCTGCCACGTGTGTTGACACGCTACCGCAATTTGTGATCAAGTGTGAGATATTGGAGCCTTCAAAAAAATCCCCATTTTCCCTACTAGTAATTTCTACTAGGAGGCTGACGTCAATGTTTTTTCCCCAGCTGGCAGCTTGTATTTACGGTAAATCTGATATGATGTGAAGGCCAGCCTCACTCCCATACTCCCACAGACATCATTTCAAAGGAACTCATATATTAAGTAGCAAACCCAGGGTTGAATCCGGTCAATGTCAGGATGTGGTTGAGGTGTTCAGGTCTTGTTAGAGCAAGGATAAAAGTGGATTGTGCCTTCTGCAGAACAATGAGAGATCTTCTTGTGTTTGAGATTTTGATTTATTTATTGTATTTTGTTGTTAGAGTTTTGGTCCGGTCTTCAACTTACTGCTTGCCTTATACTGTATGGAATGTAATGACTGTGAAAGTTTAGAGAGATTTTGACTTCACCTGTGACGAGGTATCTCTCTCTCCAATATATCTGTATACAATATATTTTTATGTGCTTCAACATATCAGTGTTTTGTGTGTTATTTAAAGAGTTCTGAGTGCTTACAGGCAATTTTCCACGACATAGCAGACCTGCATCCTCACTTTCTTCTTCATTTTGTTCAGCCATGTTTCTTAAATAGTCTATCTGAAGTCAAGTGGTAGTAAAGACAATCACAGTCCTGTGCATGTTCAAAACTAGGCATCGCTTTGGGAGCATCTTAGCCAGCGTTTGAATCCATTTGCACCATGTGGGACACAAGGCAATTGGCCAAGCTGCGAGGAAGTTGTGGGTGTAGGGATGGGGGCGGGGGGATCAATCAGAGCTGACCGTCTGCCAGCTTTAGAGGGAAGAAAGAAATATCTATTTGCCTCTGAAACATCCGTTGAGTCAGACTAAGTGCATGCTCACTCATCTTTCCATCTTGATTGCGTCAGAGGGAGATGAGTTCCTTGAAAGCCTTGATGAGCGTATAGAATAACCATTCAATCAGTTCTAAGGAGAATCACATATACAGACCGCACACTGAAAATTCAGTGTCTTGCCAAATTGTAAAATGACCTCTACGGTGGCTCGTGGTTAACAGTTCCTCACCTAGATTGATGGCTAACTAAACTAAAATGTACTGTACATGCTTTTATTGTGAGAACATTGTGAGACAGTGCTGCTAACTAACTAACCCTGGTTATTTAATTGCATTTATAATGGGACACTATTTATACTCTAAAGCCCTTTTATTATATTGATAAGACGTCGAACACATGCTCTCGTCTGATCTGTTATCTGTTCACTGGCTTGTTTTTATTATGCACTCACTCTCTGCTGTGTTTGCCCCGCTTGCATTTTATTTGAAATGTCAGGGCGACCTTGAGGAGTTTCAGTAGACCACTAATGGTTTGCATCGTCTGAGAGGTTAAAGGGGTTTCTCTAATGCTCCTTTAGACATGATAATGGTGTATATAATAATGTGCTTTTTACACTTTTCAGTTTATTCCTGCGTCTCTCCTTCAACCCTGATTTTGCTTTTTTTTTTGGTTTGAGAATAAAAATGTCTTTGCGCCTCCACCATTGAGTGTGTCTGTGTGTGTTTGTGTGTTTGGGGTGGGGTGGGGTGTTAGGATCGTAACAGAGCAAAGCCAGGAAGTGAGGTTTGAACGACAGAAATTTCAGCACCCTGCAAGGAAACAGTTGAGTCATTGGTATTGATCAACAACCCTATCAACCCCCTGCAGATACATTATGATCATTTGTGCCATGAGACCACAGAAGCGGAGAGCAGCCATGGTTGCTCATATTTCTTTACTTCCATTATCTCAAGATCACTACTTATTTACCTCGTTATCTCGAGAAATCAAACTTTGTTTTCTCAAGTTCACGACTTATTAGTTACTGGTTGTGGTTGCAATTTCTGCCCGTCATACCTTGATTAAAGTCAAATCTGATGCGTTGATGAATCGTGATCTTACGGAAGCCAAGAGCAGCCGTGGTCGCTCATATTTTTTTAATCTCGTTATCTCCAGATATCAAATTAATGATTTTGCTGAGATCTTTTTTCCCATTACTGTTACTGTGGCAAGCCTGGTAAGACTGATAGTGTGGCCAAAGGGTAAACAGACTAAAGTGGAATTGACAAGGTCAGAGGGAGAAATCACGATGAATCAACACATCAGATTTTACTTTAAAGTTTTGACAAAGGCAGATTGCAACCACAATTAGTGACCTAATCCAGTCAAGAAAGTCAAGTCAAGAAAACAATTTTATTTTATTTCATTAAGGTCAAATCATGATCACAAGAAAAAAAAGTTTGATATCTCGAGATAACGAGATAATTAAGTGCTTGAATCGAAGAATATGAGAGAGAATTGTCACTTGCATCTTAGTCTGTCTACAGCCTGGCCACACTATCAGGCTTAACCAGGCTGCCTCTCATGCAGGAAACAGTAATGGGCCAAAAGTTGTGATCTCAGCAAAACCATTAATTTGTCATCTCGAGATAACCAGATAATTAAGATGTGATCTCAAGATAACGGCATGAAAAAAATATGAGCAACCACAGCCGCTCTAAAAAAATCTTGCACCTTTAATCCTCAGAAAAGAGTTTGTATCTGTATCCCTCTCTCTCTCAGTCTGAGAGGCCTCTCCTTGGCAGACCACAGCACAGTGGAGTTCTCCAGGCCTGAGGGATCTTAACCCTGTTGATTTGGCAAACCATGCAGATGAGATGTTGCTAAGCACCCGCCCTCTCTCCGCCAGTGGAAAGGCCATGTGGGAACACGGTGGAGGGGGGAGAGAGAGAAACCGGGTGGGTAGCTGAGCTAGTTTGCTGCTTTGGTCTGCCCTCCTGCAGTGTGTGTTTGCGTTTCTGCGAGTGTGTAAGAGAGTATATGTGTAGGAGAGTGAGTGTGTCAGTGCTTGTGTATGTGTGTGTGTCTCTCTCTCTCTCTCCTTTGCAATTTATTTCCCTTGCCTTTCCCCCTGGCTTTGGGGATTAAGGGGTGGTTTCCACAGGTCTTCAACGTGTGACAAATCTCTAGATGGGCCAAATTTGAAGTCCTTTGAACTGTAAAAACCCTTTAAAGGTGTAGTATCCAATTTTCCTCTTGAGCTAATATCATCAGCAATTCAGTGTAAATGCTGCTGAGAATGATACAGTTTGTGATTAATGCTACAAAACTGTTGCTGAATTACAGGAGGAATAGGATGATTCATTTGACTTGCTCGTGTGTTTAAAGATGTTTACTCTCCTTCCTTCTCTCCGATGAAGAATCTATCTGTCAAACAGTTCATTTACGGTAAAACAGATAGATGTGGATCATTCAAGAGTTTGCTTTTACCTACTCCAGGGTTAACCACCTGGCGTGCAATACAATAAATCAGATGAAAGAGAATAGCATACACCGACTGCTATGTTGCACACAGGGAGACACAGAGTAAATATGAATCATTTCTGTCAGAGTGAAAAAGTAAGAGAGAGCGATGTGAATGTGTGAATATGCTGTGGGTCTCTGTTTGCTTCTGCCATCAGCGATTGCATCAGGAGAACGTCAGGAGAACGTCCAGGGGGCGTCACCCCTCACAAAGAGGACACCTAAGAAACAGAGTCAACAGGAATTACAAGCCTTAGGAATGTTTGCAGCTTCATTTGTGCATGTCAGGGGTTCATCAACAAATATTATTTCTCCCATCGTCTCAATACAAGTTAAAACTCTTTAACACTGTTAAAAACAACTATTGGTGATGTACCTTGCATTTCTGAGCCCGTTTTGTTGTTTGGTGGTGTATTTTTCACATTCCCATGGATAAATGGCCAAACGTAGATGATATGACATAATGTTGAGATATTTCCAGCACATCTGGAATGGAATAGCAGACAGATTTTCATGTAGAAGAGGAAGAAACACCAATTTTTCCACCACAATGTGATGCAGCCACAAGACATGTTGTGTTTTCAGTAAGGGGTGCGTCTTTGTTATCAGTATTGTGAATGCTCTCTCCATCTGCACGTATAACCCAGAGCTGCATGCAATAAGTTCATGCCTGTTCTCTGTCATCTCAAAGGCATGCTGGGAAATGTAGGAAATCACTAACTCAAGTGGAAGTAGACGAGGCAGGTTGAGGGAAAGTGGGTACAATAAAAACATTTATTAAGAATCAGAAATTGGCCATGTCATCCACCTCTGATGTGATGGATATGATGCAGTTTGTTTGATTACATATTTACTATATATTTGAGTATACGTTAATATATAGGTACGTATTATTATTGTTAGAATAATAGTAGTAGTAGTAGTAGTAGGTTCCAAGGGAGAGTTAGCATCCCATGGTCTGAACGTTGTTACACAAGTACAAAATTGTTGGGGAAACACATGAATGCTTGGAATTAAAAAAATAAAAAATTGCATGAAAATGTCCAAATTTAAAGATATTCAATATTGTCACAAAATATCAACTATTGGCAGTTCAATCCAAAAATATTGGTATTGGTATCGACCTTGAAAAAAACATATTGCCCATGGTGATGATGATGGGGGCCATGTTGTTATGTAGTACAACATTACAGACTTTGCTTGTTTTGCTCTGCAGTGACCTGCCTGAAACGGTTTGGTTAAAGCAAATTTCCATCCAGTGCTACCTGTAGCCCAATGGATGGAATCAAGGCCACCAATCCTCTTGCAAAAGTTAAGCAAACTTGTGAGTGTAAATTGGTGGGGGGGCTAAGGGTAAGAGAGAGACAGAAGGAGAGGCAAGGCCATGCCACTGTTTATAAAATGAGACCTGTTTTAGAAACTACTATATCTGTTTTGACAGGTAGAGTGCTAGTGGGTCGGCTCGCGTTGTCCCTGATGCCAACCAGAGACAGATAAGAAAAGGATGGAAAAACTCCACGGACACTCCACCGTAAAGCATCAGTCTGATATCGGTGAAACAGCCCAATGCCTTACCAACCACTTTAATGTAGAAAGATAAAACGAAACCTCGATCAGTCTGTGATATTAGAACCTACATTCAGCTGAACGAAATGAAACATAGCGGCTTACCCTGAAGTTCATAGCAATGTAGGTAAGGACATTTTATACATCATTTTATTGAGGATGTACTAGGGGCCAAGAAAGCAACTATCTCAATTTCATCGCTTGTGTTGTGCACAATATTGTATATTTGTACAAACAGTACAGTTTTTTGTCGTTTTTGAGTAAATCCTCTATTCCGGGATAAATTCCTTCAGTGGTAGTAGAACAACAATCAACCAAAAGGCATTATTCCAAAAAGAATCAAACTGAAACGATGTTCATTTGGAAAACAGTTGTCACCTGATGTTATTACTAAATCCTTCAAAATGCAGGTGATTGCATCCGAAGAAATACTGTATTATGTTTTTCCTGTTTAAATGTCTTAAGATTGCTAATACCTTTTGGAATATTTCATGAGGTTTATTTTTATGCTGCTAATCCTTGTATCAGATTCGATGATGCATTTTGAATAGGTGGAGATCTAATTCTCTTCAATTGCTGATTGTGGTTTTAGTGTTCAGTAACCCAATCAGAGTCAAGAAAGCAGCTCCGGAGAGAGAGAGCCTCACGTGTACCGGATACTTACTAATTCATTGCCTTTGCAGCAGTCGCACCATGACGGGTGGCTGCAAAATGAATTAAATTAATTTCACCTTTTAAATGCTTCAGTAAAATGTGTAAGTGTAGTTCTGTTAAAGAGTGTGTGTGTGTGTGTGTGTGTGTGTGTGTAATTTGTGTGTAAGGAAAGACAAAGTTATCTCCCATCGCCATTTTTTAGGGTACATTTGTCCCTTGCCCTTGAGATAGAAATAGAGATAAAGCGAGAGAAAGGGAGAGAGAGGACATAAATGAGGGTACAATGGGTGGGTGGAAACAATGGGTTGGTGCTTCAGAGGAAATTCAGTACTTATAATCCACTCATCCACCGAGGCAATCACAGCAGGATTACAGCCGAGACTTTAGAAAAGAAGGCAATTATGACGGCATATGGCAGTACACTGACCTAAATTCAATTACCCTCTCTGGCACTTTTCAATTTTCTTTTATTAAGTGGATTAAAGGGAGAAACATGTTCTTCAAGTTTAGAAATGATTAAAGGTATATGGAGAGCAGTGTGTGTGGAGGGGGGGGGTTCATTTTTAATTGCAATTAGTCACGGGTGTTTGCTGTAAGAATTCATGTTTGGTGTATCATATTGATTTTGCTCATCCTGAGGGAGCAAAATGATCCGTGCTGGGCCTGCACAGCTGAGAGGTTTGTTAATGACATTTGATTAATTGTTTTTTGTCACTCCGACCCCGCACTCTTCCAGTTTTACAAGTTGCAATTGCTAGTTCATTAGAGTAAGAAATGTTGTCTGCTTTTGTCACAGGACTGTTGTGGAGTCTTTGTAAGAGATCTACAGGCCGGTAACCCAATCTAAAGGTTGTGACATAATGGGGAATCTTTTGAGCAATGCATTCGCTGCAACAGGAAACAAATGTAACACAGGGTCAAAAAGTTTCCTGGCAAGAAAAACTTCCCCTGTAATCGATGCAACATTGCTGACTCAACTCATTTTTGCAGCTTTGCCCAAAAAGTTGTCCTGTGTGTCCCCGCCTTGAGACATGTGCATCAGAGTTGCTGAGTAAGCTCATTTTTTGACCAATGGGGCTTTTCTACTGTACATCCTAATCCTCATTTCTCATTCTCTAGAGCAATCCATAACCGAGGCTATAGTTGGACCAAGTCTAATTTAGCCACTTTGCACCACTTAATTCAGTTCTAACTTCTAGCATGGTATTGTTACTAATGCAAGGTCAGAGGTAGCTCTGTTCCAGAGTAGGACTAGCAAGCCACGGGCTAAAGTCAGGGTTTGTTTTAGCCCGGGGCTAAGAGCCCAAGCTAGTGAGCTAGTTAGCAACGTGCTAAAAAGGCTCTAGGATACAGGTAGGTTGAGCTGAGTGTGAAAAGAGCTGGTAGATGTTTAAGATTGGCTCAGCTCTGTTTGTTACAGAAGGACATTGCCCTTCATCAATAAGAATATCTTTGTAATGATAGATATTTATTTGTATGTACCTTCATTTGGGCTAATCTTTTATCAATGTTGACGTAACAATTAAAATAAAGATTAAAGTTCTAGAGGGGGCACAGCAACGTTTTTTGTATTTTTTCACTGTCATGCTCCTCATTTGTTTTCTTTGTACCCTCCTGTTCATTTTGTACTGATCAAACCTACATCTGCGATACTCTTTCATTTTCTCTCCTCCCGTTTTCCTCTCAGCAGAGGGCATCAGCCCATTATTTTACCCTATCTCTCATCATCAAAAAGGATAGATCCAGCCACAGCGTTTGGTAGCAGTGCAGTTATCCCTTGTCGTCTTAATGTGAACATATTTCACATTCACATGCACACACACACACACACCCACACACACACATATCCCCTGTCCCTCTCCCTCTAATCACTCCCACTCTCCTCCTGCACAGAGTGATTGATCTGCTCCTCTGCCTCCTGATGAAAGAGACACTTTACTTCATGCTGGGGAGCCCTGAGATTGTACTTTTGAATCATCTTTTTCCCCCTGTCTCCATACGTTACCGTTAGACCCCGGTTTCCTCAAACTACGGGTCAGACCCCAACAGGGTTATAGGCCTATCTCTGGTGGACATGTAACAAAAGAGGCAAAATCTTAAATTATTTTTATTGCTGCCTAATAGCAAAACTCCAAATTCCTGTGTTTATTTATTAATGATAGAGATAACAAAAATCTATATAATATTCCTAGAACACCTAGAACTTATAGTGTGACTGTGGTACTCAATATTGCATTTATAGTGACATACATATTTTTATTTGCTATGGTATCACCATAATAGTCCCATTGGGACTTTTGTATAGTATGTATAGTATCCTTTCCAATATGTATTATAGGATTACTATTTCTTACTTACTAGAGTTAATTGTGATACTTAACTTAAGAAAGGCCAAGTCAATGGACTTCTGTTTTAATCTTTCAAAATGAAATATCCCAATATTTCATGACTTTCTGTATAAACCAGTGTTTCTAAAATCATGTGATTTCCAAAATCACATACGGAAATAGTAGTTCTAGTTATATCTACTTCCTTAAATGAATGGCTTACTGACCTTCTCTTAGAGCCCCCTAATCTGTTGATTTTTGTGGTGTTAACTAGAGGGCACTTGAAGAGCACAAATGTCAGCTAATGCCGAACAACTCTCCAACTTGGGGTTTGGAATCAAGTCTATCTCTGTTAGTTTCATAGTTATGGTTAAAAAACTATACTCGTCTAGCCTGATGGTTGAAATCCCACATTCAGATCACCACCATATTCAAAATTATTATTTCCTTGGCCCAAGGCCCATCTGTCCACCAAATATCATAGAAATCAGTTTTAAATATCCTGGTGACAAACAAACTAACATACTAACTAACAGGGGCAGCACTGCATGTTTAGGACATGTTTAGGATCTGCAGGACACTTTTAACAATTTCTTTGGCTCATAGTAAAACCATAATCTACTACAATACAGTCTAGCCAGCCTGGTCAAGCAGCAGCTCGCTCCTGTACTACTACCCTTCGTCAGTGCGTTGCGCAGTTTTTTTCTGCAAAGCGCTAATTTTTATTGTCCCTAACGAGTTCCCGTCTGCAACGTAACAACCCGGAAGAATTACGTTTTCTCCTGACACGTAGCAACCAAGTTGGCAGGGTTCTGAGTAAAATTGTCAAACGTTACAGGTAAGCATTGGCTGCTTTTACATGTACAATAATGCGTAGTCTTATGACTGAAGAATAGTGGTTATGAAATAGAAATGTAATGGAAATTTCATACCCACAGAAGTATTAAGGGCAACATCTGCAAGTTAGCCAGCTCACCTCAACCGTTAGAGCTAACATTAGCTAGCCAACTGAACGCTGAGTTAACGTCAGCCACCCAGAGATTAGCTGCGCTAGCTAGCTATATTTTGATAAGTTTAATCCTCGGGTCTATGTTACTGTGAACTGGATTGATATTTATTGTAGTTAACTATCGCGTTAGACTACCAACAGATCGTCCGCATAACATTTATTGCAGGTTTTAGGTGTGACGCTCTCTGACAGCGTTAGCCAGGTTGGTTTATTGTTGTGCCCAAATCATAAGGAGGTAACGTTAACGTTATCTTGAAGTGCATTCATTAAATAAACCTCTCCTAATCTCCTAAATTGGAAACTCGGGTTTTGTTGTTGAATGGTAGAGAACGATGTCTGCACCAAAGTTGGCCACCGCCCTGAGACTACAATTTCATTTTGCAATTCAAATATTATCCGAAACAGTAATCAGATTCAGTTAAAAGCTGGTGCAAGGTAAAACGTGAAGCTTTCAGCTCCTCGAAGGAGTCTCTTCAAGATTTTTGAGCCGCGGAACCCCCTTCCCCCCAGGTAATAGTCTATGGACGTGTCAGCAGAAACGGTTGTGTAGAGCAGCATGTCATGGCTTCAGGCTATTTTTTTCCACAAGTAGTTCTGGTGCCGTTAACATATCCATTTGATGGCCTTAAGAAGTCTGTTTGGCACAGTCATGACTCTGCCGCCTGTTGTAATTTGTTGGTTGTTTGTCGTTTGTCATTGTGCTGTGATGGTGGGAGAAATATAGAGGTTTTCAGCTAAAGAAACAGACTGTATAGACCTTTTTCAAATCCCGCACTGAATTCTCTATCTGATTTTTCACCAATATGACTATCTATATCAGAAACAGAAGTATAGTTGGCCTGCCCTATATGAAAACATTGAAAAACAAATTTCACCTTTGACACCCAGCCAAACCCGATTACATGACCCAATGGTAGTTCACAACTCTTTGATATGTAACTGGGCGAGATACCAGGTAGATTATAGACAGGCTGTAAATCTTAGTGATTGACTGTATATTAGTGCTCAAGTTCACCTCAGTTAGTAAGCAACTGCAAAATGATGGTTTGTAAAATAATGCCAGGACAGTTCCCTCACAGTGATGCTTTCTTTTTAATGTAGTTGGGAAGCTGGTGTGTTGTCTTGAAACTCTAACTGTACCTTCCATTATTTCTGGTAGAGTGAGAGATGTCGGGGTTTGACAGCTTCAACTCAGACTTTTACCAGTCCAGCTACAGTGTGGATGACCAAGGCCAGGCTGGCTATGGCTACAGCAACACCGAAGACCCCTACAACAAGTAGGCATAAGTCCTCCTTACCTGATTCACTCTCAGCCATGTAGTTAGTAGGGTTGGCAATTGACGCAGACCACACAATTGTATTTCTTGCAGTCACAGTGTGGTGCTTTTCTTGAATCATTTCTTTCCTGTGTTTCTAAATCTTCTAATTCAGAAGCACGTGTGCTCCTTGGAAAAAATGTAATCATACAGTATTATTATCTCTGTTATCCCCAGGCCATACGGTCAGTACGACTATTCCCAGCCCATGGGCTACTCTGCCCCAGGAATGATGCAGCCCCAGCAGCCATACACAGGACAGATCTTCCAGCCCACACAGACCTTCACCCCGTCCCCATCACAATCCATGTACAGTAGCAGCTTCGATGACGAGCCGCCACTGCTGGAGGGTAAGTGGACCAGAGCCAGTAAGGCATCCCTTCTACTGCCCCCTTAGCTCTTATTTCTCATATTTTGTCTTATAACACTTCTCTGATACATTATCATTCTAGGGCCATTGTCAGGGAACTATGACTTTTGCACTCTTTACTATTTGTTGCTTGTAATGTTGGTGATCATGTAATTGAAGCTTATTCTACTGTCGCACTCATTATAAGTCACCCTGGAAAAGGGCATCAGCTAAATTCCTAAAAGATAAATGTAAAATGTGTCACATCTGAGACTTGAAACTGTGGTTTGTTCTAAGGACATGAAATTCAAGTTACATCGACGTCTTGCAGTGGTTAGTGGATTCAGAATTTCACAAGCCAATCTCATAGCTGTGAGAATGTGAGAGCCAAAGTGACAGTAAAATTGGCTTGACTTACCTGCCACAGCCACAATTTACCTGCCATTCCAAAATTTACCAGCATTTGGCTGGTGGACAGTGTTCCTTTCAAGCCTTGCTTTGTACTCAGACATACACCGATCAGTCATAACATTAAGACCACTGACAGGTGAAGTGAATAACATTGATTATCTCTTTACAATGGCACCTGTCAAGGGGTGGGATATATTGGGAAGCAAGTGAACGGTCAGTTCTTGAAGTTTATGTGCTGGAAGCAGGAAAAATGGGCAAGTGTAAGGATCTGAGCGACTTTGACAAGGGCCAAATTGTGATGGCTAGACGACTGGGTCAGAGCATCTCCAAAACGGCAGGTCTTGTGGGGTGTTCCCGTTATGCAGTGGTTAGTACCTACCAAAAGTGGTCCAAGGAAGGACAACCGGTGAACCGGCGACAGGGTCATGGGCGCCCAAGGCTCATTGATGCACGTGGGGAGCGAAGGCTAGCCCGTCTGGTCCGATCCCACAGAAGAGCTACTCTAGCACAAATTGCTGAAAAAGTTGATGCTGGCTATGATAGAAAGGTGTCAGAACACACAGTGCATCGCAGCTTGCTGTGTATGGGGCTGCGTAGCTGCAGACCGGTCAGAGTGCCCATGCTGACCCCTGTCCACCAACGAATGGTTTTAATGTTACGGCTGATTGGTGTATGAGAATGTTGACTTTCATATATTTGTATGCAATCTAGTACAGGAAAAGATTTGGACAGAGAAGTGTGGATATTTATACAATGAAGTGAGTTTACACCAAGGGGACAAGCTGATAGTCTCCAGACTCCGATAGACTCCCATTTCATCTATGTACTGGTCTTGTTCCACGGCCCGTTCTACAGTCTGCTTCATATATTTGTGTATTGATATGTACCAGGTGGCAGGCCAACTAGACCATACAGTGATCATATTTTGTCCAGTATTGTGAATGAGTTTTTCCTTATCCGTGTCTTGGCTTTCTGTAGCCTAGTTGTCGACAAGACACCCTTATTAAAAATATACATGACACACATCCTTCTTCCTCAAAATAAGTCAGTAGTCACTGCAGTTCCAGAAACCTCACAAAAGTGCTGCAAGATCGAACCATGTTCAGAGTAGATACACCACTTTACACCACTTGTGCGTTGCTGCGTTTGAAAATGCGCAGCTACTCTTCCAGTACATTTCTGCCTTCACTGTTTTTAAGCTCTCAAAAAGGACCATGTGGAAAAAAAACATTGAGAGCCTCTCCTGTGAGTAACTGCCCTGCAGTCCCCCAACCTGTCTCCCTAAAGTGGTAGTGTCATCTGTGGGTGATTTTGAAGGATGAGACCATGATCTTTAGCTTATTTGTTGTTCTATTCTAGTGTATCTGAGTGGTTTGATAAGTGTTCATTTAGAAGAAAGGTCTTGGGAACCTGACTGTCGATAGAGAATGAGTAATAGAGTGAATAACTGTGATTTTTAGATATTAGGGTAAATAATAGGGTAAATGGCCACTTCTTGACTGCAAGGCTGTTAGGTTCAAGTGCTTTCCAGTGGGTAAGGGATGTGTAGAGCATGGTGCTTTGAGCCTCCAAAACGAGCCTCCATTATCAACATGCACACAATTAGGCGACATCACACCATCTGATGATAACAGAAGTTGTCATTGCATACCCCTCCCTTTATCCCATCCACACTAAAATGGATATCCCCAAGAACGATGGAGATACTCCTCAAGGCTATCACAGGGATATCATAGGGAGAGTTGTTGAGGCTCTGACTGAAAAGTCTGAGTAGCTGTGGCAGACAGGGTTTTTTAATAACTTATAGGGCTTCGTTTTTATACAGATGATTAATAGCATATATGTGTCTGCATCCCTGTCATGTTTTTTTTTTTTTTCTGTTGTCACTATTCATTTAAACTTTTAATGCTACTCTTACATGCTTATTTTGTATAACTTTTTCCGCTGCCTCTTGCTGAGACCTTTTTAGCTTACACTTCTAGTATCCAACATGCCTGATATTTTGTTTCCTCTGCTGTCCTATCACAGAGTTGGGGATCAACTTCGACCACATCTGGCAGAAGACTCTGACGGTGCTCCATCCAATGAAGGCAGCAGATGGCAGCATCATGAATGAGACAGATCTGGCTGGCCCCATGGTCTTCTGTTTGGCCTTCGGCGCTACGCTACTTTTGGTAAATCACATGGCTAACATTAATGGGCATTAATGCTTATTAACCTGACTAGTAAAACCTCTTAACTTTAGCTACACAGGACAGCTTTTGGGCAACTCTGGTGGTCAGCATTACGCATGCAGGTGGCTCAGTGTTGTTGCCTAAACCACAGATCTTGTTGCCAGAAAAAATGACTAGATTTTGGTCCTTCCAGCATTTTGTTTCCTGTTTTTGGCAGTGTTGCTCATATACATTTCCCCAAAAATTGTGGAATGTATCACACTTCATATGGACAAGACCTGGTCAAATAATAGAATATTTTTTAGCAGCAATAAACTTTAATGACCCCCATCCATGCCTCACACAGTCATCTGTATGCCTATATATCTCTGCACATACAACTTGTACATCTGTGGAGCTGACACTGTATGTGTGTGCATATCTCTCTTGGTCTTACAGTGTATGTGTTTTTTTGTTTTGGGTTTGTTTACCTTCTATTCACAGACAGGTAAGATCCAGTTTGGCTACGTGTACGGAATCAGTGCCATCGGCTGCCTTGGCATGTACTGCCTACTCAATCTGATGAGTATGACAGGCGTTTCCTTTGGCTGTGTGGCCAGCGTGCTGGGCTACTGCCTCCTCCCCATGATCCTCCTGTCCAGCTTTGGAGTCATCTTCTCTTTACAGTGAGTACACAAACAAGCAGACATTGGCACTGTATAGTTTAATGTAGCCTATAAATCAAGCCACATGTTGCAGGACAGGAAACATTTATTTTGTCTACAGATTTCAGTGGCTGGAACATCCTAAAATTCACTAGCCACTTTCACTATTTTACTAGCCAGATAGGGTTTTAGAATTTAGGGTTTTAGAATTAATTTCCCAATTTGATTGGTTGGCTGAAATGATATTGAATTTTTGATCGTAGGTAACTGATAAAATAATCAAATCTAACTTCCCACTTCCCTTCTCTCCTCCTCAGGGGCATTATGGGAATAATAATATCTGCAGCAATCATTGGCTGGTGCAGCTTTTCTGCCTCAAAGATCTTCATCTCAGCACTGGCCATGGACGGGCAGCAACTGCTGGTTGCCTACCCCTGCGCTCTTCTATATGGGGTCTTTGCACTCATCTCTGTCTTCTGAAAAAAGCAATCAGTAACAGTTGAAAGTTACTGCTCCCCCACAGTTCTGTAATTTCAGTCTAATTAGCTTCAGTGTAATTAGTGTAATTATTGTCTAATTACACTGTTATTATAGAAAGTAGGGGAGCTGCTATCACAAATGGCACCAAGCTTTCTTTTCTGTCTCCGTCTCTCACTGCATTCCGACTCGTCCATGTCGTCCGTCTGCAGACTGGAGTGTATTGTCTCGTTCACTTCTTCCCTCCACCCTGCTCCCTTCATGGATCTTAAAGGAAAGGACTGTCAAATAAACATGATGAAAAGTAACACTCCTTTGGTGTTGAGGCCTAGACGGCCCAATATAGTCCTATGATTTTAAGAGCATGAAAGGGAAGGATGTGAACGAGTAGTTTACTCTACAGGAGGGTGAGGAGTAATGTAAGACAATTGGATTTTGGACACCAGTGGGAAAGTTTCTCAATACCAAGCAGGACCAGGAACCAGGAACCCCCAGCAAATCCAGCAGCCTGACTTCATTCCAGAGCTGCAGACGCCACACCACCGTGATTTTACCAGAGCTGTGTTGCAGCGGCCAAATATACACCTGCAAGACTGAGGGAGACACCCTCTTTCCTTCAAGCTTAGCTCCCATTCATTCTACTTCTATACCCAGACAGGAGGAGAAAGAGGGGGATGGAGGAACATCTGTCCCTCAATACAGAACTCCTTTACCGCCTCACTACCCCCTTTTCTCCAGGACTGAGGAGCCACAAAACCCATCATCTGCCCACCACAGCAACGTTCTTCTCTCTAAAATAAAAGCAGCAGCACCTCTTTATCTTATGTTTTTTTTTTTTTAATCATTATTTCTCTTGAGATTCGTTTGAGCTCTGAGGTCAGAAACAAAATATGGTTTGCACAAAAGCATGATTATTATAATAGTCAATTTTGATTAGATACTGAAAATTAATATTTAAGAGACTTGAGATGTTTCTGTAGGTGGCGGCATGTCTAGGTTGTCATGATAGTCTCTGTCAGTCTCATTTCTTGTTTCTTTTAGATTTGACTTTGTCAGTCTTTCATCTGTTAATGTCTTCTCATGCAGTGGCATGCACATTAAAGCTCTCCAAGGTCTCTTTTAAGCTCATCTCCCTAATAATGAAAGCTAATGGTATACCAGATATAACTAAGCAGTGGTATAACCTCTATAAAATGACAGAGACTGAAACATGGTGGTTTATTATTTGACCTATAAACTAAAAGAGATTATTATGGCTCTATTCTCTTGGTTTGGCTCTGAGATGAGTCTACATGGTGCTTCATAGCACTGCAGATTATACACACCTGACCTTTTTGCCATGTCCCAGTCTTCACTGTTTTGTTGAAGTGGAGTAGAAAAGAAGAATTGCTAACATGTAGTCCAGAGACTAGGTGTATGTTGTATACATGAGGATATTTTCGAGCAATTCTGGTTGTTAGTAGGTCAAAGAAAAGGATTCTGCACCATTTGATCCATATCGATTCATTTGTATTGCTGTTTTCAGTTTGGAAGACCATAGAACTTGATTTATGATAACTGTAGGAGTCTAAGTGTGCAGTTTTGTGAGGTTTTGTTTCTAGACTTGGTCAGGTAAGAGGAGCAGGAGCTATTCTGAAAGACTAAGTGTAAAATATTTAGGTCTCCTCCTCTCCTACCCTTCCTAGCCTAGAAGTCAGCTAGCAAGGACTCCTAGAGCCCTGCTAACTCTCACCATGTGTTCATGATGGGTTGGTCAGTTGGTGACAGAGCTTGCAGCCCAGCAATGAGTGCCTGCGTGTTGACACATCTGTATATAGACGGGTCCAAAAAAACAATGTATTTATGTTTTATCCATCGAACACCATTGTTTTCAATGTTGTTTTGTCCATTGAACATGCAGTGTGGGAACTGTGTTTGTCTCATGCAGGTAAACATTTCTTGAGAAGGATCACACTCACTAGACCACAGAAGGGCATTGGCGCCATACGTTCACCAGCTAACTCAAAATAACACAATATTGCTTCACTTTACGTTTAAACAGACTTGCTGACACTTCCAACAAATAGGTGATGGTGGTTTTCCTCAAATGGTGTAATAGTGGCACCTCACCAACTTGTGAAATTTAGTCTTATCATTTGAGTAGCATTAAATATCATCAGCATTTAACACCCCAGCACCAACCTGTCACAAAATCCTGGGGGAAACATTCAGACTTTGGGTCAGAATTCTGCTGTGGTTGGTTTTGTAAGTTCATTGTCTGATTTGGCCTTCTTGCTTTGTAGAAAGAGAAACCTTTAATGTCCGTTGTATTTGTTATGTTGAGATCTGTTTGTGTGTCTAAGCTTATCGCCAGCAAAAACCATGACTCCAGAGTCCGTTGTTCATGGACTGGTATGTGGAGCTTTAGGTCGGCCAAAATACACTTGAAGTACATTGATTTCCTTTTTTTTTGTTGTTTTTGGTTTGAAGTGAAGCTTTAAAATTCAGTGCTTCACGTAATATTGTAAAGAGATGGTTGACAACAAAGTGAGTTGTGTGATTATGACAGAAAACCTTATTTTTTTCCCTCCCTTCTGGGTTTTCTGTGTGCTAAACCTACACAAAAGGCATCCACAGGAGAGCTCCTTAAATGGATGATAACCCACTTAGCAGTAATGAATAATTCAAAGTGAAAACGGAGAGCTTTTCTATTCCAACAAACTCGACATCAAGGAGACACTTTGCATTTCAAGCAAACCTAACAGGAGCGCTCTGCTCTCACAGACAGCGCTCTCATATGGCCAAGTATTTATATACACATATGTAGAATTTGTTTTGTATATCAATTTAAAAAAAAAAAAGAAAAACAACGCCTGTCATTCTAGTGTCATGTTGATTCTCTTGATGAATGAATGGGTCCAGCATCATGCTTTTATGGGGATGTTCTTGGCCACTCTCTAAATAAAATATTGCTCGTACATGTTGGAAATTGCTTTTCAACTCATTTCATGCACGCGCGCACACACACACACACACACTGGCTGGTACGTCAGTGCCTCAAATTATTCTGTGTTTTTACATTGTTTCAGCTCTGAGAATCACAGAAACAGTTGGAGACGCTCTGGGTATGATGATACCGAGCAGGATGTTGACATTCACACACCCGTTGTAGATCTGGTTTCAGACAGTTTGGTACAGAGCTTGTCAGGTTTAAGTATCTTTCATCTGGATTCACTCAGGGGCATCACACATTCTCACATTCTCTCTGTCGGGCCTGGGGAAGGAATTTGTTCCAAAATACCACCGAATCCTACAGCCCAGGGGTTCCCAACTTGTTTTGCTGGGTGACCTAATACTAAGGTCAGGAAATTCTTGAGACCTCAACATTTGAGATACACGAAAATGCACTTGTGCTAATGTTTGGGGTCGGGCTAGAGGGCAGATGAAATTTCTGGGAGCACAGAAATCAAGCTGCTCTTGCAAGCTGGTCAATCAGGTTATCTGTTTCAACAAGATATCATTACAGTTTGCTCAGCAGTTTTTCAAGGAACCAGGTGACCTAAGGTTGGGAGAAGCCCACACTAGCTGTGGGTGAAAACAAGGTGCATGTTAAAGTTGCATTAAGCCCAGGATCAAAGTTTCCAATGGGTTCAAAAAAAAAGTTTTCTATCATTCAGATTTGATTGATCCTAAAAAAAATAATAATAAAAATTCAATAGAGAAGCAATTAAACTGGTTTCATCGGCAAATCAGTTCCATTGTATCCAATCAAATATCCAGTGTGTTTTCAGAGACGGTTGGACGTGGCTGAAATCCAAATTAAACATCACATCTTCAGGACAAATGAGGAAAAGCCCTGCAAAGGAACCCACCCTACACCAGTATATACAGGATAGTGGTACAACATGAACTCCAATTGGTGATCAACACGAGGCAAACTACAACCATATAAACAAAGAGGCAAGTAGTATTATCCAACGTATGAAGATAGATTTTTTAGTAATCCACAGGACCAACAGGCCAATTTCCCCAAAATACAGTGTAGTCTTCCACTACATCCCTGCTGAGTAAACCATATTGACTGTGGGCAGTTTGACAGACATCTGACAGGCCAGAAATCAGGACTCGTATCACCCTGGATGGAAATGTATTATGGGATATTGTCTCTCAATATTTTTTAAGTTCCATGAAGAATGATAGCCCTGGTTTTCAACATGTGGGTCCCCAGGGCCTCAAAACTAGATTTCAATGTCCTCAAGGGTTTTTCTGAGTAAAGGGAAACATTTCAAATATCTACACAAACAAGCAGTACAACTGTTTCTGTAACATAATATCTATGTCTTACCTCAGTTGGCGGTTGGTCAGAACTGGTTGACATCGCTATCTGGCTTGGTTCCAGCTCATATTACAACTTACTTACAATTCCCCAGGCCTCCAGGCATAGTCTTTACATCCACAGACAAAAAAAACCCATTCCAAAGTAGAAATTAGAGACAAAAGGTGCTGGAGCATTTGTCTTCAGGGCTCCTAACAGCAACAACCTGGAAATGTGATTGGCAGCCTCTGTGTCTTAGTAGCATTGTAGAAGTAGTGTTGATTAACTTCCAAGCCTACAGTGTTTTTTTTATTTATTTGTATTTCTTAAAGGAGCTGGCAGTGTAGGTCTTCTGATTGGTAATAAGTTTGTTTTGCTCAGAGCAATTTCTTTAACTTTGAACAGATTAGCACACTAGTGGTGGTAGTAGTAGTAGTCGTAGTAGTGGTGGTACTAGCAGTCATAGTATTTCTTTGGGAGCTTGAAGCCACAAATGTTGGTGCTGTCTCAAAATAGTTATTTGTTTGTAATGTTCATTCCTTTTTCCTTGGCCTAGTTGCTCTTTTTAGATAGAAACACCAAGATAGAGTTTCTACAAGGGCGCATTGCTAGCACGGATCCCCTGAGGAGCTATAAGCTAAAAGCAGCAAATAACCAGTCTGAAGGGCATTCATACGGTAGTATTTCCAGTAAATGAAGACTATTCAACCCTGGGGCACATGCCTTACCTCTCTTCAAGAGCTTACATTAGTCAGCAGTGATCATTTAAGGCCACATAAATGTTTTCATCCTCGCCTTAAAATCATAAGATACTCGCCTCCTTCTCTTATCCAAAGTGTACAGATAAAATGTTGAGCCAAAGACATTACAGTTACATGACAGGCACAGGATAGAGTTTTTCCAGTTTGTAACTCTTGATGGGAGCCAGACTGAATTGGACTGGCAGATGCCAGATACTTAAAGAGAAGCCTTATTTGTGAGTCCCTATTTTGGGTGCCTCCTGAGACATTTACACCCATGCGCCTCCAGGGGTCAGTGTTGAGTTGCATATTATCTGTCCATTGGTTGACTTGCTGATCTTGGTTGACTCAACATTTTATGTGTGCAGTTTCCCCTGGAGCATTGACTACAGACTGAATCCCCACCCCTGTTTCTAAACTTAATAGTCATTACCAGGGAAATTTATCAGGCTGACTCCGGCCCTGATCTATGGGTAATTTCCGCCTACCCCACCTGGCTCAGATGACAAACTGTTTTACTGGTTGTTTGTGTACTTGTTTGTTTGGTTGCGTAGTTGGTAGGATGACTGCTTGTCTTACATAATATAACATAACAGGCCATTTGGTGGACACATTTATCCAAAGCGCCTTGGATTATAGCACCTTTACCACGGGTGGCCCAGTGGGAATTGAACTCTGAATCCTGGCAATATCTAAGTGACAGGAATACAAATGATTTGGAAATGAAACCAGAGTTACTGATTTGTATTCAACACTTTCTCAGTTGGTTAAAATGTAGAAACTGGGAGGAAAAATGGATAATAAGTCACTGCGTAGCACTGTTTTTTCCTGCTGTGGGAACAGGGATATTCACTCTGTAGCAGTAAGCACTCAGTGGTAGAAGCAAAGTGCTCAATAACACTGGACTACTACTGGTAATAATAGTTATAACAACACTAATAATAATGCACTACTTCTACTACTACAACTTTTACTACTAGTAATACTGCTACTACTATTATTAGTAGTAGTAGTAGTGGTATTGACAGGCTGTCCTTATGGAGTGGCTGGTTGACTGGCTGACTGGTTTTCTCCAGGGAATAAGGGCCTCTGCACCGTTATGTTATCTAATGGAGGATGATTCCACCTCCATCTGGCCAGCCTGTGCCACAGTCTGCTCTGCCCGGCAAGCTGGCTGGACTGACTGGTGAGCAGTTAGGTAATGATGAAACCATCTCCTGCACCACTACGATGAAAGACATTGGGGGGGGCTCTAGGGACAGAGGGAGAGAGATGCATTTTCTCATTTGAAATGCCAGGTTTTTAGTCTTGTGTTTGTCTGTAGTAAGTGGAGGGCTTGTCAGACTAAAGAAGGGGTGTGTTGACTTCAACAACTGTATCACAATGCATTATAATCAGGAAATCAGAAACAGAACAGAACAGGACAATACGTGTTCAGGGATTTGTCTTGGTGATATTTTTGATGTCACATGTCTACATGTCAATGAATGAAAGAATGTGTGTGTGTGTCTATGTATGCATGAGAGTGACCTACAGAAACTCAAACTCCATCAACAGAAAAGGAAAAAGACGTCACAGTACTGGACACACTGTTCGACTGACAGGTGATTTCTGGGAAGTGCAGTGCAGAAACACCACAGCAATGACCGTTTTTTATCACAACAAGATGTTGCCAAAATTGAAAAGAAACTCAAATCTTCACTTTAAATCAACAAATATATATAGACGAAATAACCTGACCCACTTCACAGTACGAAGTTATCCGCTGTCCTTTAAAAAGCACCACGACACGTTTTAACGTTGTGCTATAGGTGAGAGGGCGTCACAGCAGCTCCTGTAGTTGCGCCACCAGGTCGACAGATGCTGCCTGTGCGTGCGACGCGCTCCGAAAAGCATCAGAGCAAAGAGACTGATTAGGATGTTATCTTCGCTCGGGGAGCAGACAAGCGTCAGGTGGAAATGTAACAATTGGTATTCAGCAAAGCGGCGCTTCCTTTTAATGCACCTCCGAAGCCGACAGCGCATGAATATTCACTGAGCCACGGCGAGCACAGCACTGAGTGTGATTTCCTGCTGCTCCTGCACTTCATTAGGCTAATTGTCTCCCTCATTGCACTGCGGACTCTTTTAACAGTTGATTCAGAACTCAATGAACTAGCCAACCTGCAATGGAAGATCAGCAGAGACCAGCTGAGGGTGTGTGTGTGTGTGTGTGAATGCATACGCTTGAATGTGCATGTGTGCACAAGTCAGTCATCTTTCTCACTCTCACTCTCCCTCCCTTTCACACACACACACACACACACACACCGCATGTATGCACACGAGCAAATGCACACACACGCACACAAAAAGGAATTTATCATACACGTAGGCCCTCTGTGTTTTTTTTTTTTACACACAAGCGCACACCCACACAAAAGCACATAAGCATATGCACACAACACAAGACGAGCATGTATTGATTTTGATTTCCCTTGATACAGTCGTCTGTAAATGTATGAAAAAGGAGCAGCAGCACAGAATAGAGGATATAAGCAGAAAATCATTTACGCTGGTGCAGCAACATGCCTTCCATTATAGCCACGCACACACACACACACACACACACATAAAAGCCCCTATAGCAAGCAGTAGGGTGATGCTGAAGCCACGTTGACTCCACAAAGGTGAGCTGACCTGTATATTGCTCCTTGTTATGTAGCCAGTGTATAGCCTGCCGCCACTCCACACGAGCTGCAGTTGTACTCTTAAATACATCATTAAGATGAGTTTTCTGACTCAATGACGAAACCTTTTTCAGTCCCAGTGGAATTGAATGAATGGAAGAAAGTCAAGCCCCACACTGGTTATGCCTTGGCTTTGATAAACATCCGTTCAAGCAGGGCTTATTGGGGCCAGGGCAAACTCAATATGTTTATCGCAGAGGATCAATTGCATTATTTATTTATTTGAAACTATAACTATTTATTTGAAACCCAGTCGATAGCATGATGGTGGAGACAAAGAATCACAGAACCTTTAGCTATTCAGCACTGTAGCATTTTCTGGAGCACCACTGAAGATACAAAACTCAGCAGTATAAAGAGGTAAGTAAGTAGTAGTAGTAGTAGTAGTAGTAGTAGTAGTAGTAGTGGTAGTCGTAGTAGTAGTGGTAGTAGTAGAGGTAGTAGTGGTAGAGGTAGTAGTAGGGGTAGTAGTAGTAGTAGTAGCAGTGGTAGTGGTAGTAGTAGTGGTAGTAGTAGTAGTAGTAGTAGTGGTAGTGGTAGAGGTAGTTGTGGTAGAGGTAGTAGTAGGGGTAGGGGTAGGAGTAGTAGTAGTAGCAGTGGTAGTGGTAGTAGTAGTGGTAGTAGTAGTAGTAGTAGTAGTAGTAGTAGTAGTAGTGGTAGTAGTAGAGGTAGTAGTGGTAGTAGCAGTGGTAGTGGTAGTAGTAGTGGTAGTGGTAGTAGTAGAGGTAGTAGTGGTAGCGGTAGTAGTAGGGGTAGTAGTAGTAGTAGTAGTAGCAGTGGTAGTAGTAGTAGTAGTGGTAGTAGTAGTAGTAGTAGTAGTAGTGGTAGTAGTAGTAGTAGAG
>OOFE01046723.1:5729-27024 GCA_900323365.1 Monocentris japonica
GAATATAAGTTCATATGAGCTGTGATTAGCTCATCTTGGAGCAATCTACAGGGTGGAATTCCAGTTTTACATGTCCGTGTGGCACCAGTAATACAGAAAAATAATCAAAAAGTATAATTACACTGCTGTTTCCTACAGAAGCTGAGAACGGTCATGCTTGCAATTATTTTTTTTTAATCTTTTTTATCTCAAAGTTAATTTATCTCGTTATCTCGAGAAAACAAAAGAAAACAAAAGTCCGATTTCTTGAGATAACGAGATAAATTAACCCGTTACCACAAGAAAACGAGCTTTGTTATCTCGAGATCACAGGATAATTATGGAGAACTCAAAAATGAGTGTCTGGTTCATTTGATCACACCTGATTTCAGCCTTCAAGATCACTGTCATGACTGTCGGGGAGGATTCATAACTGAACAGTAAGTCAAGGCATAAATGTGTAGTTTTGTTTGCTGCAGTAACGTCATTAGAGCAGACAATCTCATTTTATAGTAGCCAAAGATGAGAGGTTGACCAACTCCCATCAGTAAAAGACATTATTAAGGCCATCCGGTTTGACGTGAGACTTGCAAGCCCGTCCCACTGTACATAGTGACACCCACAGCATCTACACATAGCCTACAGGCACCTGTTGACTGTGACCCCGGACTTTTATCAACAAATTTATGGTGTAGCTAATTTAGCGGGATGTCATGTGTACTCAAATGAAAATGGATCACACCCACACCCGCTCAGCAAGTTAGCAAGTTAACTTCTGCCGACATGTTAGCTAGCTGGCTAGCGATTAGTCCTGAAACAGGAGGCTTTGGAAATCTTTAGTTTTATGGTTAGTTGTTTTCTGTCAAAGCTTCCTCCTTCTCCCAACTTGTTACCATTACAACACGGGCCTGTACGCGTAGTGTATGCGAGCTGTGGAGGACTAGATTGATATGTAGCCTAACAGGCAAAAATGAGTCGAACTGACTGACTGACAGCAACTAACATTAGTTTGCTAACATGTTTTCCACACAGCGTAAGTTATACGTTCAGACAAGTTCTGGTTTGGTAACAGCAGTCTTGTCCTTTCAACAGCTCAGCCTCCTCTTAAATGCCACAGCTGTCAGGCTGCCGTTCACTCTCAGGGCAGCCTCTTTTTTTTTTTTCATATTTGTGTTGTATTGGTGTTCACTGAGAAACACTGATGCCACCATTCTGTTTAAATTCACAAGAGTAGACCATGACATACACACACTGCTCTGTGGGGTGGGTTTGGGAGTTTCAAAGCAAACCATATGAACTTTTGATGAACTTTTGCCATTTGTTGTAAGAATGTTTTCCCTAGTGATTTGATATGAGGGTATTTACATTATGGCTAATTATTGTAAGGGATAGGCTTACATACAGTGGTCAACTTAAAGCAGATGTGTTACTGTCCAGTAGACTACAACCATAGGGGCATAGGGGAACTGGAAAAGAAACTACCCACATTGGTAGGTGTTTGAATGGTATAATAAAGTAAGATTGTTCAGTTCAGATTGATAAGGCACAATGAAGTTCAATGAGAGAAAAGAGTTGTTACCAGACTGTACATCTGAGAGTTAATTTAAGCTGTTAATTTCCTGGCAATGTGATGCAATACTGACAAAATATATCAGAAGAAGATTTATTAAATGAGCTCAAAGATCCCTGCAGATTCTTTTTGTGCACTTTTTCCTGGCTGCTGGCTCATTTTGGTCAGTATGAAAATTAATATTAACGGACACATTGCATGTCATTCCTCCATGCATTGTCCATTATGTTGAACCAATGCTACACCTATAATAGTTCACTCATAATAGTTATTACAAAATTGCTGTCACAAAAGAGCATTCATGGAAGAAGTTTGAAGAGATATGCACTCAGCGGTGGCACATCTCACTAACTACACTGTCCTATAGCCAGAAGTCAGACTACATAGCAGAATCTCTGATACTAACAAAATACTCAGACTAATGTGTGTCTCCATGACAAAATAATATGCATTGTTATATTTTCATTAGGTTTATTATTATTGATATGATAAAAGCATCTAAATTGTTGGTGGTGTAAACTGAACTATCATGATAACCAATGGAGTACACTATGTAGTGAATGGTTAAGGTTATGTTTATTTATTTAATATCCTAAGGTTTTGAATTATTTTTCACATGAAATGGATGACTCATCCAGGCATTCTCACGTCTGTTGTCAAGTAGACATAGCATATCCACATATGGATATGGCTTGAAAATAAAGAATATTGTTAGACATCCAAGAAAATATGACCTCTCATCCTGGTAGTCCAAACAGTAGCTATGCTGGCTCAGTCAGGAACTTAGTAATTAAATTATAGGTTTCCCAAAAGATGAATTGATGTAACCTAAAGAGTAGGCCCCATTGCTTTTACCTTTGAAAATGGGCTACGGTGGCTATTAACGAATAAGAAAACTGGATCAGAACTAGACGACCCTATTATAATTTCAGTTAATGAAGGGTACGCCAGCAGTCAAGAGTTGAACAACTTTGTTACAGCTGCTAACAAGTATGACTCCACTAACTGTTGGTTGTTGAATCCTGCCAGATCAATATGGACCAGTTTCTCTCAGCCTTGAGAGAAAGGGGTGTTCCCGAGGAGAACCTAACAAAAATGGCCGAGGACAAGGTAAATTACACCTACATAATCTAAGTCAATATCCAAAGGCATAGCTTGCTAATGCCAAAAAAGTGACAACTGAACAACAGGTAGCTTTTGGTCCAAGTTGGTAGTTGTAAGTCTGTAGAATCATAAATATGATCCATTTGTACATTGATAGTGGCATAATATTTACCTGCACAAGATGGCCAAAAAAATATTGATTGGAATTAATAACTACTTTGCACACACAAGATATAAAGATAACAGCTTTTAGGCTAATGGTAATAGCAAAGGTAGGACACACCCTTGCTGTTTAAAAACAAAACAAACAAACAAAAAACTGCTAGACCAGTTTAAGAGGTTTTATGATCTTAATTGGTTTCAAGCTGGTTGAACTGGTGGACCAGCTGGTGTCCAGCTTAAACCAGCTAATGATAGTCATTCTGGGCTTTGATGATGACCATCTTAAGGCAGGAAATTTGTCACCTTTGGGATGGTTTTGTGTAGCTGACAAGCTAAATACAGCTGGTTGCAAGCTAGATCCAACTCACCAACCAGGTTAACCTGCTTAAACCAGCTAAGACCATCAACTCTCTTAAAGGACTATGCTGGCGTAATCTTGACATTTCACCATTATTTTATACGGTTCCTATTTTTAGCAAAACTTATGAGCATAGTTGTGCACAATTAAGGCTTCTGGAGAAAATTAGCTTACGTCCATGTCCAATTAATGCTGTCATTCATGTTGAAAAGGTGTAGAAAAGTTAAGCATTGATATTTAACATTACCTTTGTAAAACTGTCGGATTATATTTTTGTTCTGCCACACAACTTAACAATCACAACAAACCTGTAAGGAGGTGTTAAGCAGAGTAGTGTTACATCAGGAAAAATAGCTCCTTTGAATTGCTGTACTCCAAACTCGTATTTTCTCAGTATGAGAGCCTGTTCAATTCTGACAGTGTTTAAGTTAACCTCGACACATTTTCTTAGGTAAATTTTGTAAATGTTTTAATGAATATGGTGAAAATGTAAGCATGCATGAGATTGAATAAATAAAACAATTCAGGAAAATTATCTAGATTTTGTGATGTTGTGAATGGGTAATGACTTGTAGTTACACCGGTAAAGATTTTTAAGCTGGTCTAGGCTGTTTTTTTTCCCTGGCATTTAGCAGGGGTGCTAAATGGACAGCGCCTCTGACTCGGGTAGCCCATTACACACACAAAAAGGGTTCTTTAAATAGAAAGCATTCTTGATATAACCATTTGCCTCCATAAGAACCCCTCTGGAAATTTGCCAAGAGAAAAGCGTTCTTTAGAGTCAAACGGTAATAGGTAGAACTCAATCTCTCTGTGAAGAACCCTTTTGGAACCCTCTTTTCTGAGAGTGTAGGTACCAGTAGGTGAATAATGACATTATATCTGCCTTTGTGTTTTAGGTCGATCAAGACGTTGTAAAACTCCTTGGAGAAGAGGAACTCTCAATTTATATTCCTTGATATGGAGACCGCGTCTTTGCCAAAAATTGGAGGGATTTATCCTCTAATGAAATGGAGGACACAGAGCAAAGAAAAAATAAGTTAATAAATCACCTAAGACAGATGATGAAACTTCCATCCACCGCCTCAGCCACAGCAACCAGCAACAGCCTCTCTAGGCTTGGACTTGGAAATAAGAATGCTGAAAAGAAGACTGTATGTACAAACAAGTAAGAAGGCCTACAGGTGGTGGAACAAGAGAGATAATTGTAAGGAAAAATGACATGGTATCCAGCATTCTTGAAAAAAGGGAAAAACTTTTTTTCCCTAACGGGAGATCAAAGAAAGTCAAATTAGAGGACTTTGAGTTCATGCTTTGTCTCATGGATTCTGAGGAGCCCCTTGAGGCCAATGTCATAATTGGAAGTTTGTACGAGCAAACTAATCACAAGATCCTTAGAATATACCTTTGTATAAAGCCAAAAGATCGTAGTGATTCTGAGCTTAGTGATGCAACAGATGAGCCCCTTTCACCTGGCACATTCAACACACCTGAGTCAGCTACACATGCATCCTCATCCAGCCTACATTCTTCCAGCTCATCACTGGTCTCCTCAAAATACCTCTGTCCAGCACTAGGTCTTTCACTTGTAGCAGTCCCCAGACTACCTCAACACTCCAAGCTACGAGGAACAGCCGCCCACTCTCTCCCTTGGAAGGTGTGGTGCAAACTGGGGATCTTGTAGGTTGTTCCACAGGTCTTTGTTGCATAAAACATATTCCAGAAATCAGTGAGACAGTCTCTGATGATCCCTCTGGTGGAGGAAATAGCCAGCAAAGAGATGGTGCAAGAGCCAGCATTTATTATAAAGTGTTGGAAGCCAATTCTTAGGTCTATTGGAGAATCCATGAGTGGCGAAGGACTGAAGAAGATTCTGGATGATCTGAAACCCAGGGCAAGAAACATTACCAAATGCATTCTGTTCCCAGGATCTATGTCACATGCAGAAACAATCACCTCCAATTATCTCTTGAGATTTGTAAGAGAAAGAGATGAGAAGGAGCTTGGCCTGTTCCTCAGGTACTGCACAGGGTCTGACTTGTTCCTATCTAAGACCATTAAAGTCGCATTCACAGACATGTCTGAGTTCACAAGGCGGCCTTTGGCTCATACCATACAGCAACTATGCAGAATTTAGATCAGAATTTTGTTCTGTGTTGAGGAGTGGAGTGTGGGTGATGGATATGTCCTAAAAAGGTTTTGTTTGCTTAAACAGCAAATGAAAAATATTCCTATTTTATTCTGAGGATCTCTTTTGAAAATCAAATTACCATATGACAACTGAAGGTACTGTGTAAAAAAGTCACACTTGAGTTAATATTCCATGAAAGTGTGACTTACAAGAGATAGAAGTGAGACACTCTCTGTATTCTTGGCAAAGTTGTGCGTAAAAGCTGGCCAACTGTTTGTGTGTGGTTGCTGTTTTTCATTGTTTATGGTTGTTAAAATTAAACCTAAACAGAGTTCATAAATTCCAGTATTTGGAATGCTATACAGGTC
Organism: Monocentris japonica; assembly: GCA_900323365.1. Classification (NCBI taxonomy): domain Eukaryota; kingdom Metazoa; phylum Chordata; class Actinopteri; order Trachichthyiformes; family Monocentridae; genus Monocentris; species Monocentris japonica. The sequence continues at coordinate 11,402 of OOFE01046723.1, forward strand.
TTCAAACCTGGAAGAGTTAATATTGCCAGTGGCAGCACTTTTCTATTTTGAGTTCAAAGAGCTCTAGATCAATTTTTTCTAACCACACTTAGGCTACTTGAAATATATGTATATATGCATTTAATTTTTTATGCCAATTTTGAGACATGCATTTGTTTTGCTGAATTTGATTTAGATCACTGACATCTTATTTCAATGAAACCACTGGCTTGTGAATTTGCAATGTTTGGAACAGAAAACAAATGAGCTTCAACAATTAAAGGATTTAACGGTTGTTTGTGGAATTTCTCTTAAGCATATGAAAGAGAAATCATGAATCGTGATAATGTGTTAGGCAAATGAATGGCATATTAAACTGAAATCATATATTATCTTAATAAAAATATTTCAACACAGCTTCAAGCAGGCCTAGGATACTTGAGGAATGTAAACTTTTGAAGAAGCCTCATTGCTGGAGATACCATCATCATCATTATTAGAACCACAGACAGCGCCTTTAGTAACAGTTTACATGGCAGTTCTCTTTATGAATCTATATGCTACAAACGATATCACTGATCAGGCTCTGGCAGGAGTGCTCTTATCAAAGGTCTCAGGTCTCAGGTCTCTGTAAAGTCTTAGTGCCTCCGCAACGTTATGACACTGCTATGTTGTTTTCCTCCATCATCAGCAAAGAAAGCTCATAGAGGTCAAGGTCACAGGGAATGGCTGTTTTCCACACACAGACTGATGTCCACTCTGTCATACTCTACTGGATGCAAATAATCTTGTGCATGATAGAGCTCAGGTACATTGTACATCAGAAATGGTTCTCCAAGATACACAGTGTGTTGAATGCGATGGTTGTCCCACATTCTCACAACTGTGTCCAGCTCGTTCTGCAACACAAAAAACATGAGCATTTCAATACTTATGATGACTTCTTTTTAAAATGAGTGTTACTTTACGTGGGCATTTGATCAAAGCTACTGAGTCCTGAAAGGGTCACGTGGGGTTTTTAATACTTTTACATTCCCTTTATTAATTACTTTTTTTTCTGTCACCTCGCAATAGTTTTCTATTGCCTTGCGAAAACCTTCGCTGCCATTTCTATATGAAGTTAAGTCCAGCCACAGTAAACATAATGTTTAGCCTACATGTTTATCATGCTTTCAACGCTGCAACACACTATCATCTTCCTTTCAGGCCTAACTAGTAACAGTTTAAGCAAGATGTCTTGTCAGCCATTGACGACGGAGAAAATAGACGTTGACATTGCGCTTCAGATAACTGACAGGACAAAATACATATTCACGACCAAATTGGCTTGGAGTCAAGAAAGCTGTAGCTACATTTGACTCCAAGTAGTCATCGTAGTTGGATGTGGAGGGAAAGGAAAACAAGCTGCTGCGTGTGAACAGTAGCCTAATCAGCACCACAGGGGCCTGGACAGCTCCACTTCAGGCTAACCAGGGTTAAATCATTTCTGTGGGTTAAATACTGTATATACAGTGTCAAACATGTATGTTAACCCAGAATAAAGTTAGCTCTAGGTTAAAAAACAATAATAATAATAATAATAATAATAATAATAATAATAATAAATAAAAGTAAAAATACCTGTACATTGATATTAATCATAATGGATGGGTTATGCTGATCAAGAATAGAGCTATTCCACAAAGATAGAATATTATATTGAAGTGGACGAGACCTCACAGGTGTCGGCTTTACACATCATCATGCCATCGAAGAACAACAGTGGCAGGCCCAACATAATCTATGCAGCCTACTGCTGGAGCTCTAGTTAATAGGGTTATAAGAGAACGCAATGATCATGATCATGTAGGGGCTCAGTAATAGGCTATAAAAGGGGACAGTCAAACATTAATTAATTTGGGGATCCTCTAATCAATTGCAACATTTAAATTGATGAGAGGTAGGCCTACTGTCTGTTAATCAGGATTTTACGGTTAGAAAATCATCCACTATATAGTCTATACCAGTCACATACATTTTTAAAACAACACGAAACACTAGCCCTGAGATATAGTAAGATACATTAGAAAACAAAAACCTGAAGATGTGGAGGACTTACTTGAATAATTTTAGAAAGCAGAATTGAATGAGACCCTTGTCTATGAAATCCTCACTGAAGTCCCCAGTTGCCTCGAACTCCTGGAACACGTCCCTCCAGTAGTCCACATTCTGTCTCCTGTAGATCCCCCATCAGCTTTCGATCCTTTGGTTTGCTGTACTTCGTCCTTGTAACACACAAGGCCCATGGACAGCGCCAGTGTCATCCTCTCGGAGGAAGTGTTGCAGCCTGTTAACATGAATGTTTTCAGTTCCAAAATCCGATCTGAGTATCTTTGGACACCCCCCAAGTTCAGTGACTGCGCTTATGAAGTAGGCTGTGATGACTTTGGGGTTACTATTTTGCTGGTTTGCTTGCATCCAGATTATATGACGTGAAAACCCATCTAGGCACCCGTTTACTCCAATGCCAAAAGGGGTTATCTATCATAAGAGTCCACATGCCATATACAATTGGGCCCTGGGACACTATAAGATCTTCTCCGAAGTCTTGTGCCTCTCTGTTGCTGTATGCCCTCTGGATCAAGATATGGCTGAACCTCGTAAACCAAATCTCGGGTAACACGCAGTCCAGCTAATCTGCACCTCTCGTGCATCATTCGGTAACCATGAAGACGATCTGGTCCCCTTATCTGGTTACTAATGAAGTTAACAATCTCAGCAGGATCACTGAAGCGCACTCGCCTGTGAAGTTACAGCCGGGCTAGTCTTCTCCTTAAATGACGAGGACTGATCTGAATGTTATCTCTAACAGAAAGACACAATGCAATTTCTGCCTGTGTTAGACCTTGATTGAAGTACAGTCTGATGCGTTGATCAATAATGGGTACTCCTTGATCTGACATTTTCTGTTTAAATCAGTTGCTACAGTTGTCAAGACGCCATCTATGCATGCTGGCATGGCACTCCTGATCTTTCATAAACAATTTAAGTAATAAGAGGAAACGACCTTTTGTTTTCTCATGATAACGGGTTGATTATCTCGAGATAATGGCATTAAAAAAAAATAATTGCAAGCACGGCCGTTCTCAGCTTCCGTACAAATCAGTGTTAGTATAACTTGTAAATAACTTTGCTCATGGCAGAATTGGAACTTGAACTACTACACTGAACTACAAGGATGACTGAAATGATAGTTATGCAACCCTAACTGATTGAGTGTTTATCAGTAATACCATCAACTAAAATCTTACTTCTAAGTTACTAAGTGCTGTGAAATAAAAGCAACAAAAAAATCTGCTATCAGCTAACACTACCGACTCAGCAGCTGATTTCAACATTTCACTGGTATAATTTCATACCGGAGTCTGATTGGGACCTCATTTCCCATGAGGTGTTGCGTGGCAAGCATGCGCAATGATCGTGTCAAAAGCCACGCTCGTGTAGGTCAAGCGATGTCAAGCCGCAGTGACGTACTACGGGTATTATGGGTTTTTGCCGATCTTAAAAAAAAAAATTTCAAAAATATTGAAATATTGTAATTATCTGGGCCAACGGCCAGACCTATGTGTCATACATTCTTCATTTATTCTACGATTTAGGTTTAACTTTGTTTTTTAAAAAAAAGTGACGTAGGTACTGGCATCGGAAGTAAGGCGTTTTACTGCCCCTCTGTATGTAATCTCCTTAGCCGTACGTCATTTCAACACAACCTGTATTGTTACACGAATATGTTTCCGCCCTTGTTAGGGTCAATGGTTGGCTCACTGTAGTTCCGCCCTTCATCTTGTCTAACGCCAGCAGCCATGTATCGCTCTCTGAGAAGCGTCCGGAAGTTTAACTGCAGCCTCTTTGCTTTGCAAAAACACCTCGCCAACTCAAAGCTCACTATCCCCTTCAGAATGGTACGTTTTCTGTCTTTTTAAGAGTGTAGATGTGCTGCAACCCCGAATGACCCTCTTACTCCTAGCTAAGCCTGTCGAAATTAATGAGTAGTGTGCTAGCAGGCTAACTTTGCTAAATGTCATATCAAGTGAAAATAGTATCTCTAGTCGCGTTGCAGCCTATTGCCGCGTATACTAACGTTTACCATTTTGCAATTCATTAACACTAAACTACGTCAGTACCCTTTGATTTCTAGCATGCTGGGTGATTAGCTTTTCAGTCAGTTATCACGTTTTCGCACTTTAGCAGAGGTCAAAGTCAGTTTTCAAAGCGGTGTGTGACGAGAGCTCTGAAGGGCATGCATACAAACGTAGTATTATGATACTGTCCACAAACACATAGTACTATGATACTTTTCATACATACATACATACATACATACTTACATACTACTGTGATACGCCAGTATTCCAGTAAATTCATAGTACTAAAAGTGTTTTACCTGGTTTATAATGGGTCTTTGGCAGTGCCAGTCACTTTATATGCTTATTTGCATATTAGTGGCATCAGTTGTACCATTTCGGGGTGCAAGTTTCATCAAGGTACACTTTTCAATACCTTATTAATGCCAGTTAGAATTAATTGTAAACCCATTTTGCCACTGAAATGAACATGGAAATGAAAAAAGCCTCTTATACTTGACCAGAGAATGGGCCCACATGACTGGGTTTTCTTCTTATTAGAAAATCAACACACCTCAAAGCTGCAACATTTGTAAGATCTCTATAACTGAAATGAAGACTCCAAGGCTGTATTTAACAGTATCCACTTGAGTTTTTAGGCCTTGAATATAGGTAATGAAATTCAAGACATTTCAAGGCTTTCAGGACCTGCAGACCTTACCATTTTCCCCATGATCCAAACAAGTAGCCAGAGTTTTCGCAAATCACTTTTGGGAAATAAAGCCACAGTCAGAAAAGTCATTAAATTTAAATGAGGAGATGTCTGTATCTGTGGCGATCCTGGCAACAGCCAATAATAGTGTAGCTGAAGGGAGAAGAAAAACAGGATTCTGTCTCACAAAACAAGTTCAACATAATCAGGGTATCTCTGCGATATCTGCCTTCACAAAACTAAACAAAGGCAATCTTGACTAACTGGTGCTCACAAAGCTGGTTATCAACTCTCTATGTCTAGCTATGAGCATGTTCACATAAAAAGGGCACGGTTTGTAACAAATAGCCAGTCGTATGCAACATGTACAGATAAATAAGATAAAACAATAAAAGCAATAACTTAGAGAGAACAGTTGTGTGGGTTATATAAACATAATGCTGCAGTTTCAACACTTTAAGTAGACTATAGAAGTGGGAAGTATGGAAAAGAAATAGATTGCTAACATTTATGTTTTTCTCTCAAGCAGAACATACTATTAGGTGTTTTCCGACTGTCGGAACTCTCCCAGTATTGGTGCAATCCACTCGGAAAAAAACGACCTCCGACACGGAAAAGTGCAATAGAACAATCATTCAAGTCCGAATTCCCAGTCGGAAACTCGGGCAAGATCCAGCTGGTCCAAGTTCGCCGATATAAACACACCTGACGTCACAGCAATATAGCGGCTGTTTACGTGAACACAATTCCCTTTGCATCAATTTTTACTTCATATATCGTTTTTGTTATGAAAACATGTTGAAACAATTTTGTAGTTTACATTTGTAACGTAATTTGTTTGATTGTGTTCAACGTTACGTGATAGAAGTCTTTACTAGCGTGTGGTACTAGTCTACTAATGTTAACATTACCAGTTCACTGATGTGCCGTTTCTCTTCACTAATGGCACTGTAGTAGTTGATGTAGGTCCTCTTTAGATGCTTGTGAAATTCAGAGACTTGCCATACAAACATGAGTTTGCTGCGGGCGTCGGGAATGCCGACTTGGAACTATCGACTTCCGAGTACAATGTATTGCACCATGAGTCCCGGGAACTTTGAGCTTTCAGACCGCCGGAAGAACCTCCGAAAAGGTTCCTCTGGCATAGTTTCTGGCCCCAAAATTAGTTCCTGCTAGTGAGGTAGTACTTTTCGGGGGACCAGGAACCTTCCGGCGGAGTTGCAGTACTGAACAACGCCAATTGGTCAATACAAGCTACTCAAAATTTGTCAAGTCCGCCAACTGCCATTTTCAAATGCCGGCTAGTATAATCTCTACTTCAACTTCAGTATGTCTCATTTCCAAAAATAATTATAATATCATGTTCATACCAAAGCAGTGTTGGAGCAAACTGTAGAATTTTAAGTTTCACTTTCGTTTTCCCAACGGGAGGCTCCATTGGATTGGATGCCGTGATACTGGTCTACTGGTCTGTCTCAAGGGGATGTGCCTGCGGTGTGTTTACAAGTAACAGCTGAGTGAACACCGGCGACATTGGTTTCCGGCACAACAGAGAACACAACGTGATGCACCACAGGTACAGCATTAGAGATCATTTTAGATTTCTATACATTGACCAACTTTTTATTTTGTGGTGGATTAACACCATAACTGCTTGAACTTCCTCCATGTTTGCCGTGTTGACCACTGTTGCTTCGCAACAGCAGTGGCAATGATGTATGAAACCAAACTAAACTTCTCATATGCATAATCTCCCCAGTACTTTGGTGTGGTCGGAAAACAACCTCGAACTCTTTTGGGGAACTAAAAAGCTTCCTGCTCAAAAAAGTACCCAAAAGGTTCTAGTTCTTGCAGTCGGAAAACGCCTATTATAATGAATAAATATGAGCAATTCAAAAAATATAACCGCAAGAAGTAACCAGTATTTCCCATACTTAGGCTCATTTGTGGCGCATCACCACAATATTGGCATGGCTGCCACAATATAAAAAGTTATTCAGTCTATAGAACTTGATCTAAATCGATTTCTACACCTTTAGAGGTGCGCATCACATTATTATTATTACACCAAAGACTAATCTTGTGAGACTGGGGTGCTCACTCTCACTTAGCTGTTGCTTGTAAACACAGATTTATAGAATGTGTGCAATTCCATTAGATTCCATTAATATCCCTGCAGTTGTGTGAAATCATGTAAAATGGTAAGAATTGTCATTCAGATGTGATACATCATTAATGTGACTCACAGCTATACTGAAATGTATATGTAATGTTTCATGTGATATTTACAGTCAAACTTTTTTTATAGAGTAAATGATTACAATAAAATGCTGCCTGAACCTACTGAACTGAAATGACAAATGAATAACGCAGAATAATACATAAAAAAATGGTAAAAGTCCCCAAAAAAAGTGTGTGTGTGAATATTCTAAGTTTGATTATGTAATCGAATTGCAAAAAAAAGACGTTCGATTATGAAAATTAATATTCGATTGCTGAAACGAGCGAATAATTCCACAACAACCGTGTGGTAATGATGGCAGAGAGTTCACAACCTAACTTGGCTGCAGAGAGAGTGATTTGCACTCCAAGCTGAATGTCCGTTCTGTATACAGTAAAACTTCAATTAATAGCCTGGGCTTTCATTTGCTTCAGTCATTGAATACAACCGGCCTATATTTGGGACAGGAGGTAGGTCTTTAAATGAAGTTTTACGGTATAGGACATTAGTTTATGTTGAAATAAATATACCTATACAAGTAGTTATGTCTCTCGGTGTATTGGAATATCTATGGACAAAATAGATATTCGAATGGTTCGAACCGATGTGTTTTTTTAGAAGGAATAATCAAGCGTCATTTTTGGCCAATTTTGACAGCCCTTATATATATGGACGTATGTATAATGACTCAACATGAATAATATATAATGAATCGTAACACTAAATATTTTCACAGCATTTTATGCCCTGTATCGAATGGTTCAATTTGAATACATGTATTGTTACTACCCTTATACTCTAGACACACACAGTACTATGTTTCTATGCCTCTAGGAAAATGAAAGCTGGATTGCTCACTAATCTTAACCTAGTCTGGCCCGGACAGCTCAGTCGGTAAAGCACGAGACTCTCAGTCTCAGGGTCGTGGGTTCAATCGCCAAGTAGTATTTTAAAAAAAAAAAAAAAAGCTGTAACTTGTAAGTCGCTTTGGATAAAAGCGTCTGCTAAATGACTGTAATGTAATGTCTTAATCCAGCACTCTTTTAGTTTACAGCTTATGCTCTAGTTTAAGTTAAAATCGACCCCAAATCAGAATTCCCATCCTCTGATCTGAGACAGGAGCTGAAAACATTATTTGTGAATGCTACCAAATCTCTCAAAGCTAGAAAATAGGTACAAATAGACTGAATAACATAATATGTTATGTTACCTTGCTTAATTGAGTGTACATGCTTCTTTCTGTCTGTCTGTGTGTTTCTTACAGGCCAGTTCAGAGTACAGGATTGAACAGGACACGTTTGGGGAGCTCAAAGTACCAGTTGACAAATACTATGGTGCCCAGACAGTCAGATCCACTATGAACTTCAAGATAGGGGGGCCCACTGAGAGGATGCCAGTAAGTCTAGAAATGAATGATTGAAATCTTTCAATGAATTAATGGGGACTTATTGTGTATGTTTAGGGAGGTAGGTAGGTAGGTATGTACTTTATTAATCCCAGAGGGGAAATTTCTTAGTCACAGCAGCCAAGTAACATAGAACAACAACAAGATAGAATAACACAACTAAGATAAGGAGGGATAATAAAAGTTAAAGAATAAAAAATATATAAGCTATGCTCTACAAAAAATATACAAATGCTTGCAAATGAAAAAATAATCGTAGTTGTAGCAATGCTTGCTACTACCAAGACAGACAGCCGACCACTCCATACAGCCGACCCTCAATCCTCTCGAGCGCCTGTCGACTCAAGCACTCGATCGCTCGCTCAGACATGCACACTCAGGTTAAAAGGGCCAATTAGGGGAGGTGATGTTAGTCCAGAGATGAGTTGTATAGTCTGATGGCAGTGGGCAAGAAGGACCTCCGATGTCGCTCTGTGGTACACCGAGGCAGGATGAGTCTGTTGCTGAATGTGCTCCTCTGCCTGGCCAGAGTGTCGTCATGAAGTGGATGTTGTTCATGGTCAGCCACCACTTTCACTGGGTCCAATGAAAGTGGTGATATTGTTTTTGTCATGAGCACCAACAGCCTTTGTTTGCATTCATCACTTTGATGTGTCAAATGCTAAGTTTGAGGTTTTGTGTGGATGCACGAGTCTGATTCATATGTTGGGCAAGATATGCTTGACTGACATTCAAAGCAGAGGCAGATAGGTATATATATTTTCAATATAGTGGAAATGCTCTCATCATTCTCTCAACCACTAATTCTAATCTCTCTCGCTACCACTCTCTGTTCCCTGTTGTCTCTGCCGTTTCTTCCTCAGATCCAGGTGATTAAGGCCTTTGGTATCTTGAAGAGAGCAGCTGCTGAGGTTAACAAGGAATATGGCCTCAACCCCAAGATTGCTGATGCCATCATCCAGGCTGCAGATGAGGTGTCGTGGTCTCACATAGAAAAACACATACACACACTTCAAATGCTTTACTTGCATCCATTGATTTCCACAGGATTTAAATATTACAGGCATTCAACATACAGTAGGTTAAGGACAGTAAACATGCATATGTAGACATACAGTAAGCCCAAACACTCATGCATGCATCTTCAGATTCCAGCAGACTCTAACATCAGTGATATGTTTGTAGGTAGCAGCTGGGAAGCTGGACGACCATTTCCCTCTGGTGGTCTGGCAGACCGGATCTGGAACTCAGAGCAACATGAACGTCAACGAGGTGATCAGCAATAGAGCCATCGAGATCCTCGGAGGAATACTAGGCAGCAAGGACCCTGTTCACCCCAATGACCACGTTAACAAAAGTCAGGTAGTGAGTGTGGTTGTGTGTGTGTGTGTGCGTGCGTGCGTGTGCGTGCGTGTGTGTGTGTGTTGAAGTAACTAATACCCCTTTCACACAGAAATCCCGGGATTTACACGGGTTATGAAACACGGCTCATTCCCGTGTTTGACCCATTCAGACCACACTATTGTCCCTGGTTTGAAAGGGGTATAAAGGGTCAAACTGGGCAGGAAAACCTGTGTTCAATTCTTTAAACATGTTTTTAAGAGTCATTCATTTAAAAGTCATGTCATTCATGACCACACCTGGCTCACACAGTATGTGTAAATCATTCTTAGCATGTTGTTTTACCCTCATGGAGTGGTATTCCATGGTGTGAATAGTGAAGTTTATGTAGGGATGTAACTATGGAGCTAGAACAGTGACTTTAAATTTTGGCATCAAAAAAAAATTGTCATTGAAAACAAAACCTGAACTGAAAGTTTAACCATCAGAGTGTGAGATACAGTTTACTGCCGCTGTTACTTTTTAAAGTAATAATTCCCTAAATCTTGATGCACAGTTGCAGTGAAAAAATACAGACAAGACAGATGTGTGCTGTGTTTTACTCTGAAGCGCTGAAGGTTGATTTGATTATTAAAAAAAAGCAGTTGTGTGTTAATGTGAACAGGGCATGTTGAATCCCAGTGACTCAATCCAGGATGCTCGCATTGCAAAAAGCAAAGAAGAAGAAAAAAGAAAAAAGCGCAGTGGCACTCATGGCTAGTGGAGGAGCGGAAGAACTTGAAAAGCCTCCCGCATCTTTTAAGTTGCATGTATGGGAGCATTTTGGCTTCCCTGTAAAATATAATGATGATGGAAGAAGGGTGGTGGACAAAACTGTTACGGTATGTAGGCATTGTGCCATGAGAAAGCCATATGAGAATGGCAATACATCGAGCATGGCCACACTTTTGAAGCGACATCACCCTGGCGTGTCAGTGACGGGAGCCAAGAGACAACAACAACTTCTCACCGCGGCATTTAAGCAGCCCTTTGCTGCAGAATCAAACCGGACTAAAGCTATTACCAAATTTATTGGGATGTTTATCACTGCAGACATGAGGCCATACTCATACTGGAAAACAAAGGTGAAAGTGCTTGAGCCACGCTACGCAATCCCTTCACGCACCCACTTCAGTATGAAGATCGTGCCAGATGAATTAGCCAAGGCATTCTCTGTTGCCCTCACCACAGATGGGTGGACCTCCAGGACAACAGAAAGCTGTGTGACTGACTGCTCACTACACCACAATTGGAGTGGGAGATGCGAAGTCTGGTGCTACAGACACGCCCCCTCTATGAGAGTCACACAGGCACAAATCTGGCACAGGTACTGATAGAGCAGTAGCAGAGTGGAAGCTAGAGAGGCCCAACAGCAATATCCCAGTCACCACAGATAATACCAAGAACCAATTAAATGCAGTAAAAGAAGCTGGACTGGGGCCACAGATAGCTTGCTTTGCACATGTTATCAATTTAGCATCCCAAAGGGGAATCTCAGTGAACCAGATGGATTGCCTCCTTGGGAGGATCAGGAACATGGTTTCCTTTTTCCACAAAAGCACAACAGCTGCTCATGTGCTTAAGACCAAGCAAGAAATGCTACAGCTACCGACCCACAAGCTCATACACAATGTCACAACAACATGGAACTCCACTTATGACATGTTGGCAAGAGTCAGATGTTTGCCAACACCATCAAAGAAGAGGTGGCATCCTACAAGGCAGCAAGCAGCATTCCAGTGGATGGTGATAAACTGGCATGGTGGAAAAGCAATGAGTGTAAATACCCTCACATTGCCATGATGGCAAGACGCTAACTCGCTGTGCCTGGCACTTTAGTTCCTAGCGAGAAGGTGTTCTCCACGGCAGGGGACATAGTGACTGCAAAGAGGTCTACCTTCTCCACAGACAATGTAGACATCCTCATCTTTTTGAAAAACAATTTGAAGTTATAAGCTCAGGTCTGCTTTGCTTTTTCTTTTTTTACTTTTTTTGATGATGTGGACACCGGTTATTTTTTCATTCACTATTGTTCAAAGGAAGAAGGTATCATGCCTCATATTGCACTTTAGTATTTAGAGTATTGAATATTTTATTTCAAGATTCTAACACGTATTAGCGCTTATTCCAGCGGACCTCTGCCAAACCAGCAATAGTCAGTTAAAAGTTAACTTTAACCAGCCCACTTCTATGTGAAAAAACAATGGCAGAGAGAAACAGACTTACCTGCGGTTTGGGAGTTCCAGGTGAACTTGTCGAAGCCATTGCATAGCTGTGCGGCTGTGCGGTCCTGCAGAAGCTCTAGAGCGGACGGGTTCAGAGTGTTGCTTTCTCCTTAGTGTGCAGATTATATGTAAATCACGTTCTCCTCGCCCCCTCCCCTCCAAACCTCCACACCAAAACGGTGACAGAGAATTGAAACTGAAATACACTGTCACTGAAAAAAAACTGACATGGAGAAAAAATCTGTCATTGAAAAACACACCAGAATGCAAAAAATATCAAAATAAAATGAAACAATGTTTAATGCCAGTTTTATTTGTGCCAATACTTATTTCAATGACAATACAACAACAACAGGAATATGATGTTTAAAATGCCCTCACATTACATACCCAGAACACAGTGCTACAGGATGTTGGCATCCAGGTGAACGTCTCCTCTCCTCTCCTTCTCCAGCCGTTATTCACCACTTGAATGGCTAGCACGTTTTGGCATGAAATGTGGGATGTCTCTGTTATTTGGGTCTATTTGGGTGGTCTGAGGTGGGAGGCAAAAGTATTCATCCCCCTTGACTTTTTGCACATTTTGTTCTATTAAGTTATTTCAAAACACATTTATTTGGGATTTTTCATCTGAGTTCTATGCAAAGCACTCTATTCTATTAAAGTGAAAACAAAATTGTTGAAATTTATGTGATAAAATTAAAATAACAGGGAAATCAAGTTTGCATAAGAATTCACCCCCTTTGCTTTGTTCGGGATAAGTTGCCACACTCGCAAAAATGAGTTCAACATTTGGGATTACCATTACTCAGATGTCAAATTTAGATTGTATTTAGCAATTGTCAACATTGATTTCCTTTCAAACTTTTTTTTTTTAAACTTTCTTGCTGACAAAGCTGAGACCAAGTCCCTTCACTAGATTTTAATGGGATCTTCGGGTGTAGGGTGGACTCTCCATCAGAATACTTAAACATAATATGGGATATATGGTTCATTACAGTCTAGGTCTACAGACCTTGTACTACAGAAATCAATGGAGTAACTGGACAGGAAAAACCGAGTAACTATTTCACCTTCTGTATTTTCACAAACAGTGATGGATTTATGTTTTCTCTGTTCAAGACCTGGACTGTAATGTCATTCATAAATGAACCATATGAATTGCTAAATACAATTTAAGTATGACATCTGAGTAACAGTAATCCGAAATGTTTTTGCGAGTGTGACAACTTACCCCGAACAAAAAACACCCTAAGATCCTATTTAGTCCCATTTAAGATCTAGTGAAGGGACTTGGTTTCAGCTTTGTTAGCAGGAAAGACAAATTTATTTATATAGAAGTTTAAAAGCAGAGATTACAAAGTACTTCACAAGAAGGTATAAAAACTTTCTGTCAAACCCCACCTATCGGGTACTTCAAGCCAGTTAAAACAAACTATATGAATTACTTCTGAATACTAGTGGATCCTGGTCAGTTTATGACCTGATGATTATACGTATTTCAATAAGAATCAAATTTTGCTTGATTTCATGCAGGTTTTCCAAGATTAGGTTAAGTGACACTAAGATGTGGATGTGTATCTCGTTTCCAGAGCTCCAATGACACCTTCCCCACTGCTATGCATATTGCTGCAGCCACAGAGGTCCACCAGGTTCTGCTGCCCGGCCTGCAGACTCTACATGACACTCTGGCCACTAAGGCTGATCAATTCAAAGATATCATCAAGATTGGACGCACACACACTCAGGATGCCGTGCCCCTCTCACTCGGACAGGTACAGCAGTACATGGTTTCTATGGCCTTTAAACAGCCTCAGCTGGTAAAGTTGCCAGTATATGTGGGTTTTGCAATACCCCTTAAGCACAAATAGAAGGGTGGTGAAGCCATTTATAAGTCATTGGCAAGGAAAAGTCAATACTGTCACCAATCCAATTGCCTCAAGTAATGAAAAGGTAAAACCCAGAACACCTCACAGATCATGTGAGGCCTGCTTATACTTCTGTCAGGGAGAAATAGGAAAACGGCATTCAGAAATGAATAGGGTTTGTGTCCAAAGATTCTAAAGACCTGAGAAATGACATCCCTGTGTCCTGTGTTAGGTCTTATAGAGAATTGGCAATACCTGGCCACGGGTTCAGTTTCTTGTGCAGCTATATATTTTGAAACGCATACACTCTCGGGAAGTTACGACTACTGGGAGGTTATCTTCCAGGTTGGTTTCCAGACTTTGGTAAAAAATGTATAAATATATATTTGTGTGTATGTATGGATGTCTGTGTTTGTGTGTAGGAGTTCAGTGCTTATGTTCAGCAGGTGAAGTACAGCATAGAGAGAATAAAGGCTGCCATGCCCAGGGTGTATGAGCTGGCAGCAGGTGGCACTGCAGTTGGCACAGGACTCAACACCCGCATCGGCTTCGCTGAGAAAGTAGCTGCCACTGTTGCTTCTCTCACAGGTAAATTAAGGTACATGCATGCATACATTTTATACAAGGGACTCAATCAAGGCAAGGCAATCACAAAATTCACTTTCACTAATTATCTGTTCACTAATTATCTCTTATGGCTTCCAACAGTACATTAACACCATCATAATACACGTACACTCTAACACGTCTTTGCATATCTGCCGTAGGTCTGCCGTTTGTGACAGCTCCCAACAAGTTTGAAGCTCTGGCAGCCCATGATGCTTTGGTAGAACTGAGTGGAGCATTGAACACAGTGGCTGTCAGTATGATGAAGATTGCCAACGATATTCGCTTCCTGGGGTCAGGACCTCGCTCTGGCTTGGGAGAACTCATCTTACCGGAGAATGAACCAGGAAGCAGCATTATGCCAGGTCAGGGGGTAAAGGTCACTTTTAATGGGGCTCATTCAATGGTGAGTGTTCAACTCTAGACAGAGAGCCATCGATCTAGATAGATGCCATTCTGTTAAGTGCGTAACCAATCCTAAGAATGAGTACGATACTAAGCATACTGTGTACTGTAGCACATACTATTTAAAAATATATGGTACATAACTTCAGCATACAAGATTTCAAAATACTACCTTCAAACTATACTGACGCTCAAGTGCTATTGTGTTTGTAATCTCTGTTTTCCATGATTGGTTAAATTTACCATCATTCACATCACATGGCATTATGGGTACTTTTTTTCTAGTTTTCCCTTTAGGCTCCTAATTATGCTTAGTAGCAGTCAGTAAGGAAGTTGTTGCACATGACTTAGGCTCATAGTATGCTTTGGTCAGTATGGGTCTGTGGCGGACTAGGGGGAGGGAGTGGGGGAGGCATAGCGGCTGCGGCCAATTGAGGCTGATTGCAGCCGAGCCTTTTTAACCTGTGTGTGACTGTGTGCATGGAAGGGAGTCAGTGTGAGAGGCTGACTGCATGAGTTCGACAGCGGGCTGGTGGAGTCGGGTCGGACTGTGGAGTGGAGAGCCAGCGGGACCAGAAGCGGTGACCGACCAGGGTCAGTGGGGGGTGCAGCCGGGAGCAGCCTGGAAGGGCTGCCCAGTCAGGGTTGGAGCAGGATGTTCCTGAAAGCCTGGCAGACTGGCCGGCTTTGGGTGCTCCGCGGCTGGCCCATTGGGACAG
>OOFE01046730.1:0-17548 GCA_900323365.1 Monocentris japonica
GCATCATCCTTGGAGTGGGGGACCATGCAGACGCAAACTCTGCCGAGCTGCAGCCTGGACCAGATAGGAGACACACCCACACACACCCATACACTCACTCTCACTCACACAGACAAACATGACCAGCGTCAGTGGACAGGAACAAGTAGACCAGGAGAATAGGACATGTAGGCAGGATGCTAGTATCCATCGACAGGAACCTGAGCTAGGATGAGCTAACTGGTCTAGCCTTACTCTGAGAAGAGACTGAGCCACTCCCTCAAGGCTGGTCAAATGATAAAGAGAAAATATGGGTTTTTAGCCTTGACTTAAAGACTTCGATAGAGCCTGCCTCTCTGATTGAGGCAGGCAGACTGTTCCAGAGATAGGGAGCACGGTAAGAAAAGGCTCTGTTACCTGCAGTTTTCTTTTTGACTGCTGAGATAGACAGGTAGCCAGCATCCTGTGATCTGAGGGCGCGTGGCAGTTTATATGGTTTAATCAGATCTGATAAGTAGGACGGTGCCATCCCATGTAATGATTTATATGTAAGTAAAAGCACCTTGAAGTCACACACTGGCGATGGGGCTACGCTATCTGCTAACGCTCGTGAGCCGGCTACCTGGCCACATATCTAGACTGTCTGGGGTGCCCGTCTCATCTAAGGTAATTGGCCTATCTGCTTCTAACTGATGGACACGTCTCTCTATTAGCACCAACTTCTCTAAAATGAGCACACAAGTGGAACAAGGTGGACAAGAAGCCATGCTTACCCTTGCTGGTAACATTTGGGAGACTAGATCGGGTTGTACAGGGAAGCCGGCAGCTGAGATTAACAATATGCTGGTGAAAATTGACAGGGTCAGATAAAAGAAAAAGCGAATGTGTAGTTGTCTAGTGGAATTCGGTGATCTAAAGTTTTAGATGGAGAAAAGTTTAGTAGTGTCTGACGCAGGGAGAGCCCGCCAACCAGCCTGACTCCCTCCCACATCCAGCCAACAGTTCAACAGTAGTGTTCTTTGGGTTGGCCATGAGCCCCACCTGCCTGTGCCACCCCCAGCTGTCACTGTGGATGATAACATCATTCAGGTAGGCAGCGGCACACGCAGCATGCACGCGGTCCATGAGGCACTGGAACGTGGCGGGGGCTCCGAACAAGCTGCACAGGAGTGTAACGAATTGGTACAAAATGTACAGAGTAGAGATAGATGTTTTCTGTTTGGACTCCGGAGATAAGGAAATCTGCCAGTAGCCCTTGGTTAAATCCAGTGTCGTGAAATAATCAAAGGGCCGGAGTTTGATTTTGGAACCTCCGGACCCAACTCATCTTTCTCAATCACAGAAGTGGCCAGGGAGGTGGACCCTACCTCCCTCCATGCTTTTAGGAGGTTGAGGTAATAAATCTGTGTCACTCCACCCCTGTCAGTATGCTCAACCTCTTAATCGACATCCCCAACTCATCATGTGACCACAAAGGGCCCTTGCCACCTGGCCAGCAATTTGGAGCTGGAGCAATACAAGAACTTCTTATCTCCCAGTGAAAATTGTCTCAGTCGGGCCCCTCTGTCATACAGCCGACGCTGACATTCCTGGGCCAGGAGCAAATTCTTGTGTGACAGCCGCTCCAGCACGTGGAGTTTTGCTCGCAGGTCCATTACGTACTGAATCTCATTTTTGCTTGCGCTAGGACCTTCCTCCCAGCTTTCTTTAATTAGGTCCAGCACCCCATGGGGTCTCCTACTGAAACAGGAGCTTAAAGGGACAAAATCTCGTGGAGGCCTGGGGTACCTCCCGCACTTCCCACACACCCTACGGGAACTATACGAGCTTGCCCCATCTCTATCTAGGGGCACTCCTTGCGGTAGTGGCCGAGTTGACTGCACCACCAACACCCCTACCCAGGCTTGAGCAGCCATCTGTGGACCCCCAAGAATCACTCCAGCATCACCATGTCCACCATTGTGGAAGCCTCCACAAAGGGCATCACCGTCCGCCGACTGAGTCTGGGCCATGACCAGGAGTGTCTTTGTCTGCTGCTGCAGGACCACCGCCTGCACTTCCTGCATGGCAGCCAAATGGCTGACGAGGTTCCCTAGCGGGGATACATCCGTCCTGTGTTCCTCTGTCATCTTGGCTCCACATTCAGCACCACTGTAGCCAACTCGCAACTGTCTGTGTGTCAGGTACACTATATGGCCAAAAGTCAGTGGACACCCCTACTAATTACTGAGTTCAGGTGTTTCAGCCACACCCATTGCTAACAGGTGCATAAAATCCAGCACATAGCCATGAAATCTCCATAGACAAACATTTAGAATTAAGAATGGGTCATAAAGAGCTCAGTGACTTTAAACGTGGCACTGTCATATGTTATGGAAAATAATAATGTAAGAGTGTTTATAATATGCTTAAAGTGTAAACTGCAATAATATGTATGCATAAGTATAGTCACAGCCAGTAGAAAACTACTGAGCTGAGATAAGTTTCCTTTTTGATCTTAACCTGGCTGAAAGTTTGATACGACTGTTGCATTCTTATGAAAGATGATTTGAACAGGTCCTGGTACCAAAGGACAGTTTTGTAGGGAGTTGGAGCAGAATGTTCCAATAATACTACTCCCTTCCATGCCAGGTGTCTGTGTTCTGTCTTGCTCCTTTCAGGCTTCACTTGCCTGCCTTGAACTATGTGTTACAGTCACATGTATAACTGTATCGGATGAACTGTATTGGACAGCTCATTCTGCATACACCCCGGTGTGTGTAGTTTCAGCTCTGCTTGCAAGCATTGAAGGCCGAAGAGACAAATATTGTGTTATAGCTTTATTGAGCTCCTCTCACCGACTAGACAAAGTGCAATTGACTTAAATTGCCACGACACATAGGATGCCACCTTTGCCACAAGTCAGTTCGTGAAATTTCTGCCCTACTAGATGTGCCCCAGTCAACTGTAAGTGCTATTATTGTGAAGTGGAAGCGCCTAGGAGCAACAACAGCTCAGCTACGAAGTGGTAGACCATGCAATCTCACAGAACGGGGCCGAAGCACGTAGCGCATAAAAATCACCAATCATCTGTTGCAGCAGTCACTACAGAGTTCCAAACTGCCTCTGGAAGCAACATTAGCACAAGAACTGTGCAAAGGGAACTTCATGAAATGGGTTTCCATGGCCAAGCAGCTGCACGCAAGCCTCACATCACCATGCGCAACGCCAAGCGTCGGCTGGAGTGGTGTAAAGCACGCCACAACTGGACTCTGGAGTAGTGGAAACATATTTTTTGGAGTGATGAATAACGTTTCACTATTTGGCAGTCTGATGGACGAATCTGGGTTTTGTGGATGCCAGGAGAACGCTACCTACTGGAATGCATAGTGCCTACTGTGAAGTTGGTGGAGGAGGGATAATGGTCTGGGGCTGTTTTTCAGGGTTTGGGCTTGGGTCCTTAGAAGGGTAATCTTAATGCTACATGATACGAAGACATTTTAGCCAAATGGGCGCTTCCAACTTTGTGGCAACAGTTTGGGGAAGGCCCTTTGCTGTTCCAGGATGACTATGTCCCTGTGCACAAAGCAAGGTCCATAAAGACATGGTTAGACAAGTTTGGTCTGGAGGAACTCGATTGGCCTGCACAGAGCCCTGACCTCAACCCCACTGAACACCTTTGGGAGGAATTAGAACGCAGATTGTGAGCCAGGCCTTCTCGTCCAACATCGCTGCCTGACCTCACAAATGCTCTTTTGGCTGAATGGGCACAAATTCCCACAGAGACACAAAAGCTTGTGGAAAGTCTTCCCAGAAGAGTGGCAGCTGTTATAGCCGCAAAGGGGGGTCCAACTCCATATTAATGCCCATGGTTTTAGAATGGGATGTCCAACAAGCTCATATAGGTGTGATGGTCAGGTGTCCACTGACTTTTGGCCATATAGTGTACGTTGCACTGGGCGGCACGCTGGTATTTATTAACAAAGGACATTGCCACACACACAACTCAAGGGTTGCACTGGTCCGCTCTCTGCAGCTCCGTCGCTCCGTCACGCTGTGCTTCGCTTCCAGATCATTCCCCCTCACTGGAGAACACCACACACATATTAGCACATTTTAAGTAGACTGTAAAAGTGGGAAGTATTGGAAAGAAATGGATTACTAACATTTTTTCTCCCAAAAAGAACATACTATTATAATGAATAAATATGAGCAATATAAAGAATATAGCAGCAAAAAGTAACACAGTTGCTGCTGCCAAGGGTGGAGAGGATTGCTGGAAGGAAACTGCAGATAGTGAAAATGTTTAAGTGAATAATCACTGAGGCACAGTGGGTAGATTTTCTCACTTAATTGCAATGTTTTTGTTCATATCTGGTTTTGTTAATGGAATTTTTGCAGTAAAGGTTACTTAAAAAAAGTCTGCAGCATCCTCTAGGAGTGTTTATGCCTTTTTTCCAGACAGCCGATTGGTGAGGAGGCGGCTTTTTATCCATTTTGATAACCTGAACATAACCTGCTCCGGAGCAGGTTAAGTTACCCCGTCTCTAATCTTGCTTCATGAGACAGGACCCAGTCTCCAGTCTCTCTGTATAATAAAAGCACATGGCAATTAGTGTTAACCTTCTACAGGCTGCTGACTGAACCACTCCTTTCCCTCCCACAGCCGACATTGTTTGGAACAACATCAATGCGCCTCAACCTGAAAGTGTATAGTATAGTACCCCTGCATCTTTAGAAAGTTAGGCAGAATGAATGACATTACAGAATCTTGGCCCACATCATTAAGAGAGGTCAAGCCTTCTGTAACAAGATAAGCATGTTTCAGGGATCAGAGATTATTTGGTCAGTTATGTGTAATTATGTGTACAATAAGTTATATTTTCAATGAATTGTGCTGGAAAACGTCACCAATCACATAGTTGAGCATTGATCCTAACATGTTGTGTGGCTCCATCTGTAGGTGGTGTATTTCACAGCCACGTTTCCCTACCTGGTCCTTGTTATCTACTTGATCCAGGGCGTCACCCTTCACGGTGCCATCAATGGTATCAAATACATGTTCACACCCAAGGTAGGTTTGTGTTGGATGTTTGGAAATGGGGATTCAGGAATATGAGGGTGCTTATCATTATAGCTTGAAGGCCACCTCCACAGCTGTCCCTGTATGGCACAAAGATATTGTTGAACTAATTCATATATAGGCCTAACCTGGCACTATTTTCATACACAATAAGAAATGTCTCGCTGTCACAATAAAACATACCTCATCATGAGAAACGGTAATAGATTTTGAGGTGTCATAAACATACAAAGAAGTGTCTTGTACAACTTCACTATAGAGGCTTTACAGTTGAATCACCAATCTCCTCTCAACCACGCCTGGCTCCATCATGGAGATCCACTGGAAAATTGCCTATCCACCAGGCTAGAAAAAGAGAGATACCAGAAAATGATTGTTGTGGTGTGGAGGTCAATTCGGTAACATTATAAGTAAAGTGAATAGTCTGATAAGGTAGATTTGTTTCCAAAATTTAGGTTACTGTGACACAGACAGTAATCTGTCTTGTCTATAGCCCTAGTCTCTACTCCAAAACACTGTATCTTGAGTAGAGTCAACTCAGTTAGCCTGAACAAACTGTTGGGTTTTTGGGTTTGTTAGCTAGCTAACTAGCCAGTAGACTAATTCAGCAAAACAACATGTTCACGTTAACATGCTAATATTAACACTAACTTCTACTAGATACGTTAGCTAGTGTGAAAATCAGATGTGTTAACTTGACAGTGATGAGTGATGGGTAGCTGACCAGGTACTACGCTAACAAGATGACATTATATTAAACACAAAATCCATCAGATGTATCAGTGCTGAAATGATTAGTTCACAGTCAAAAGCAGTACAGAAATTAACCACATCTATTGAATTCTGTTGAGACAGCCAAGTTGTGCATTTAGACGCAATCAGCTGCTCTGAGACAAAATTGAAAAAAAGAGTTGAGAACCTCCAATATGACCGCCAGAAGGTGAGTCATATCAGTGTTTCTCAATCCCAGTCCTCAGGGTTTAACTGGTATGAACACCAGAGAATGGAAGTTTTGTTTTAATCACTACCTCTATAGCTAGCTTGCTGGCTATGTTGGTGTTGCACTACAGCAGGGAATTTTGAAAAAGAAACAAAGGAAGGAGGGGAATTCCAGAAGAGGATGCTATGCCAATTGCCCACTTCCTGTAGGTCAAAGTAGAGAAAGCCCTTAATCACAAACAAAGATAAGGCTACCTAGATCTAGCTAGTCAACAATACATTACACTCATTTAGCAGACCATTTTATCCAAAGCGATTTACAAAAGTGATAGTTTACACTATGTGGGGATTGAAGCCACAGCCCGGAGACTGAGAATCACATGCTCTACCGACTGAGCTGTCTGGGCCGGACACAAGACAAGATAAACAAATTCACAAAACACAAAATAGCACGTTTAAGACAGATACAAGCCTACCAACGTGTGTGTCTGTCTGTGTTTGTCTGTCTGTCTGTCTGTGTGTCTGTCTGTTTGTCTGTCTTCAGATGGAGCAGCTTACTAAACCCATCACATGGATCAATGCAGCCACCCAGATCTTCTTCTCTCTGGGTTTGGGTTTTGGGTCCCTCATAGCCTTTGCCAGCTACAACCAGTACAACAACAACTTTGAGCTCCAGGCCATCGTTGTTTCCGCCATCAACAGTGGGACCTCCATCTTTGCCAGTATTGTCACTTTTGCCATATATGGCTTCAAGGCAACCTTCAACTATGAAGGATGCCTGGAGAGGTGAGCCCAGAGTGTATGTGAGTAAGTGTATGTATGCGCTGTTTTGGGTGAAATATTCATAGTCATTGGATGTTCTATTTAAACTCTGGAGCGTTTACTCATTTAGTTCAGTTGGGTACAGGTGAGTACAATGGCATTCGAACTTGGGTGACACCAAATAGGGGAGACCAGGGCATGTTGTCACACTTTTCATGACTCATTAGTGTATACTATGAGATGTGAGAGGATTTTTAGGGACAGGTGAGACCTTTTCATGGAGTGTGACAGGTGGCTTTTAAGCCAACTTCGATTTTCAATCAAAGAGCATGGATAATTGTTTGCACACTGTTCAAATTACAAAGTGTTTTCATTTATCAACCAGCACAGTCATTTGCGCTCATTTTGAATATCATGAATCAGGTGCAACACATTTCATAGGACCATTTCCAAGTACACATGTGTGCTACTTCCTACTATGGCTTGATAAATGAGGGACAGTAACTATGGTGGTAAATATTTACAGTGAAGATTGGGGTTAAGGTACTATATTCTTCAAATAATAGTCCTTCTTGTCCTCTTCCAGGACACGCTTGCTGCTGTTGAATGCATTTGATCTAGCAGAGGACAGCATCAACATGGAAAATGTCTATGAGTGGCTGGAGAAACTGAACAAAACATATCCAGAACAGTTTGCTGGCCTGGCCGACAGACTGGAAACCTGCGATCTGGAGGCTGAATTAGACACTGTATGTTCTTCATTCATTTAACACAACACTCATGTTCTAGTTATATAGGAGCACTTAGGTTATATCATGAAATTATATAATAATATATATTCCCCACTGGCAAACATCCCTCTCCAACAATCCATTTAACTGCATTCAGTAACAGGCATCACTATACAACAAATCACAACTCGAGATAAGAAAAAGAGAAAAAATATCTCAAATCTTAAGAAAGCCAAGCTTCTCACAATTAGAGGATGAATGACTATTGTGAGTTAGTTTCAGGTCCGTCAATTTGTTATTCATAAACTGAAAAGAGGTAAATATGCTGTTAATTTAAAAGTGTTGCATATGGCATTTTAACATCAATAAATCAATCCCACATTATAGTAAACATAAACAAACAAGACTTTACGTAGTGTGCCACTGAGTCTGATTTGGTAGGAAATCTGCTGGATTGCTTTATGGCTCAAAGGCAGATTAATTATTTTAACGGCATAGTTTCAACTTGACATTAGCTTACCTTGTCTGAATGCATATTGGCTGGTATCACGGGCTGATATCGGCTCTTATCCTTCTTCCTGTTCTTCAAAACAAACACCATGAGGAGGAGAGGCAAGTTGCAACATTCTCTTTGTGACATGAAGTAACAGGTTTTATGAGAAATGTGGTGTTAATTTTGAGGAAAAATGCTACACATAATACCTTTAAAGTGTAAGTAGTCTATTCTGTGAAAGCTGTTCAAGGACCCAAATGAAGGCAATGCAGGCCTACTTTCTGCCAAGGCCACCAAGGGCACAGTGTGCAGGATTTGGATCAGTTATATTAGAAAAATGGGACTAGGTTAATTATGAGCAAATGTCCAGCCATGAATATCTCATAGGCTACTCACTACTACTCTCATAGGTTTGTCCATAATGAGTTTGTGTAATATGAAAAAGAAGGTAGTATCAGGTGGAAGATATGAAAAAAGAAAAGAAAGTATCATAACATTTTACAAGGATCCCTCAACATTTGTCAAATCCCTCTTCACCAAATTGAAGAGTAGTACTTTGAAAACCACCAACAAAAGCACAAGCACAATCTGGCATTCACTATGGCAATGGAGGTAATCCATATAGGGTATCAAGGTGTAGGTTTAGGTGGAGAAAGTTGGCACCCATCAGGGCATACAGGGACAAAATGACAATTTTGACTACAACAATATCCTGTACAAAAAAACTGCTTGCTGATGATTGATAACCTAAAACCTAAAAATGAAAGGAAAACCATGCAAACGGAGGAGCATCATTTACATTGACAAAGAGAAGGAAAGAACTTTGGAATGTGGAGGAGTAAAGGGTGCATTATTGTAGCAACCTACTGCCATCACACCAAAACGTCAACAGTCTCTAGGTGAAGACCCTGCATGCCCTCTGCTACTACTAGCCATACCCGAATAGTTTACATTAGTTTACATGTTCAGGGATTACAGCAGGACACAAAGGCTTCTGAGGCAGATGAAAAGATCAGCCTGTAGCTCTGGCTGAAAAGAAAGGACAGTGGTTTGAAACCAAAATACTGAAGTCTATCCAAGACCAAGACTGGATATCATATGATGACATGGCTGTGGTAGCAGAAGTGGGTAGTCATACTTCGTTATCCCCTCTTGATTTAATTCTCTTACATAATTAAGCTCACTCAGTGTCTGAACTGCTGAGTGGGATAAATCAAGCCAGCAGGGTCAGCCATCTTTTCCTTTGAGATTGAAGGTGAGGTCAGAAATTATTGGGTGGGGTGTTGTGTACTAGGTATAAACCTAAGTGTAGGTGTGGTAGATGAGTATAGGTTAAATTCATTGAAGAGGCTATGATAGGAGGAGCCCACAAAGTAACTCATATGACATACCTGATCTCATTATCCTTCTCTTTCCTGTAACATCCAAGCCAGGTTTCTACAAAGGCTTTCACCCTACAAAGCACAAGGGATAATTACATCAGATCCTTACGACGGCGTTTTAGGGCCACTGTTTAAGAATAAATAATCTAAGATTTCAAGAATAAAGTCCTAATATTACGAAATTAAAGTCGTAATATAGAATAATCTCATAATAGGCCTTTTACAGGAATAAAGTCATAACGTTTCGAGAATAAAGTCAGTGTTATTACAAAAATAAAGTCATAATATTAGGTGAATAAAGTCCTAATTTTTTGAGAATAAAGTTGTAATATTACATGAATAATGTCATAATATTATGAGAATAATGTCCTAAAATAACAAGAAAAAAGTTGTGAAATGATGAGAAAAGTGTCGGCCGCCAAGTAGCAGCTTCATTGTTAAAATGAATGTGGATGATTTAGTTAAATCATACATTAGGATAGGGTTTACTAACAAGGACATCCTTGGTCTTTTGGCGCATTAGCACCAAATTAACATTAGTATCTGGACACTGAAGCGGTTGTGTAGGAAATCGAAATACTCAAATGTCCTGGTTTTCAGCAAATGTCCCACAAATGCCCCAGGTTTCGACGGCAAACCACACTTGCTACTCTTTTTTGCTAGCTGCGATGTGTACCGTTGATGACAGGGTCAAAAAAGAGAAAAGTGGATTCAGTTTTTGCTGTTCATCCTTTGTTAAAAACATGATATTCAGAGTTCACTTTTCTCTTTTTTGGCTATTTTTTGGATAGGATGTAAAACCTATCCTAAAGTATGATTTAACTAAATCGTCCACATCCATTTTAACAATGAAGCTGCTGCTTACATTAGGCTACTCGGCGGCCAACGCTTTTCTCATCATATCACAACTTTTTTCTCGTAATTTTAGGACTTTTCATAATAACACTATGAGTTTATTCTCAAAATATTATGACTTTATTCTCCTAATATTATGACTTTAGTCTCAAAATCTTAATTATTTATTTTTAAACAGTGGCCCTAAAACGGCGTCATAGATCCTGTCTCTTGGTAAATGTCAGAAAACAATCTCTGTGACAGTGCTAGATGACTCACATAATGCAGATAACATTATGTTGGGATCACTATCAACTACAAGGACGTGATCTCTCTTCCTGACCAGTTATCATTGTAAAAAACTTCATTGTGCAATAAAAACGATTGAATTTACACCATCAAGTCTATCTATTGAACTTTATTTAACTTATAGTCAAGGTGGCAATGAGGGTGGATAAATATCTCTGGCTGACACTGTGTAATGCGAGATGTCTGTTGTGAGTCAAATAAATCAAATTAACAAATAAATTAATGAAAAAATGAATGAATAAATAGTAAAACAAACAAATAGTCAAACTGATAGATGGACTGACTGACAGGTAGGTCGAGGCAAAATATGCCAGGCCCAGTTTGGTTCTGAGTCCAGTCTTACACCCAATATGAACAAACTCTCTCTGTTTGTCTGTCTCTCTCTGTCTCTCTATCTGTCTCTCCTGGTTCAGGCAGTAGAGGGGTCTGGTCTGGCATTCATAGTGTACAGTGAGGCCATTAAGAACATGCCATTGCCTCAGCTCTGGTCGGTGTTGTACTTCACCATGTTGCTACTGTTGGGTATGGGCAGCATGCTGGGAAACATCACCGCCATCATCACCCCGCTACGAGACTTCCAGGTTGTGTCCCGAAACATGAGCAACAAGACATTCAATGGTAAGACCCTGGTTGGGATTAATGAGCACAATTCAGGGAGTTCCTTTTGGTTAGCATCTAACTTAAAGTGGCATTAAGTAATCAACCTCAACCTTAGCAACCTCCATTAGCGACCAGTAGGAATTGCAATTGGCAGGTTTCTGGCATAGCTTACAGTGGTGGGGTTGAAAGCCAGAAATCTCAGCATCTTGCCAAATAATCATTGAGTCATTGGTATTGATCAGTAACCCTAACAGCTCCCTGCAGATATATTATGGTAATTTTGTGAGATGGGGCAGTAAAAACACCTTGCACTTTAATAACCAACTCTCGGACTTTAACTGGTAATCTTTATAACGTTTGTTTGTTTCTTTGCTGTGCCTTTGAGTTCTGACGAAAGATGAATGTTTAGCTCCTTTTAGCAAAAGTATGTTCAAAATAAATAAATATCTTTTAGATAGCAACAGCTTTTTGAAAAGGTGATTCTTGAATGTAACCAGAATCGGTATTAGTGAATGAACGCTGTGTTTTGTGGCAGGCTTGGTGTGTCTGTTCTGTTTGCTGCTCGGCCTCGGCTTCACCACCCCCTCTGGGAACTACTGGTTTACCATGTTCAACGACTACGGAGCCACTTTCTCCCTGCTCTTCGTCGTCCTCATCGAGATCACCGCTGTCAGTTATATCTATGGAATAAAGAGGTGTGTGTCTGTGTGTGTTAGTACCATCAGTAGTTTCCCTCTCTGATTGAAGGTGTGCTCATGAAAACCTATAGAGTCTTGGACCTGTATGGACACCACTGATCTAGTTTGCACTACAATAGGAAAATGGGGAAAAAGGGGCCACTTTTTACATTTTGTGCTACTTTGGCAAAATAAATGTGTATTTATTTCAAACAATAATCACTATGTATACTTGGGCATTCATGGAAATTAAAAAAATTTCTAAAGCGAATACAGTTTTAGAAGTACAACATATAAAAAAATGCTGATCTTTTGGCTGAACTTGGCTACTGGCTCATTTTACTCCATGACCATTTTGACAAAACTGCTTCACACAGCAACACAGGCCCACAGTTATGCTAAGTTTATGAACTGGTATTGTACCTTATAAACCTTTAAACTAATGTATAATAAAACCTCAAAAGTATCTACTTCCATTTAGATATAAGAACCATGACATGTTTACCATGATGAAATCACCTGACCTAGCAAATCAATTTTTTTGACCTAGCCCTCTTAGCACTTTCACTTTACCACATGTGCTCTACCTCATCACAAATTCAAGCAAATTAATTACTATTCCTAAATCTATGATCACATAATTCAATTGTGTATGGTTGCCTAGATACAAGGGGTGGCTCATCTTACCCCCAAGCTCAAAAAAAAACTGCCTTTCTCCGCTACACATTTTGTCCAGTGACCATTAAGATGTCAGACAATGCTTTTCATGAACTTCTGACTTAAGAAAACATCCAGTTCCTACATTGGTACGATTGGCATCAGATCCAGAACAGACTTTTTATTACCTATTGTCAGCGGAATAAAGAATATATATGGCAGCATCTTTTTACAGACAATGTAAAATGATCTATAATTTCATTAAATTTTGTTCATCATGTAATTTACCCAGATTTGAAAAAGACATAGAAGACATGCTGGGTCATCGGCCCAACTGGTACTGGAAAATCATGTGGACAATTGTCAGTCCACTCATCCTCATCGCCCTATTCATCTCCTATATTGTCAGCTACATCCAGGGAGGAACGCCTACCTACCAAGCATGGGACAAAAACCTGGTGAGATCTGGCTTTAACCTTCTGTCTCTGACTCTGGCTTATTGCCTAGAACTTAGCCCTCTTCCCTTCAAAGTGTTTGGCTACGTTTCCATACAGTTAAGTTAACCTGATTAGGACAGGTTCATCTGTTGACATGAACCTTTGATAACCTGTGATCCCCTGTTGCCATCAATAAAGCAGTTAATAAACCAGTTTGACTGTGCAGTAACAGAGTAACAGAGAGAGCAAGTGGTCAAAGTCTGCAAAGTGTTACATTACATTCATTCTGGTTTTGCAAAATTTGACAACTTACAAACTATCTAATTAGCTAGTTAGTTAGCTAACCTAAAGTAACAAAGGGGATAGTGTTGTAGAAAATAAAAATGGACAAGAGAAAGTTAGTGATTGCTCTGCTTGCTATTGAGGAAGAGGATTAGGAGCCCATTCTGAAATAGAGGCTGTATATAAAGTTAACGTTATTCAATGGGAAAATGTAAGAGGCTACTTGCTGCCTTCCAGGCACTGCTAATTTTTTCTTTGTCTGACATTGCCATAATGCATGGTATAGCTAAAGTTGCAACATGTCCAACATGGAGCACGAGGGCATCGCCCCAAAATGCACCACATTCAACAGACAGGTGATTGATTAACATTCTGCTGAATGGCAAATTGTCCAATAACATAAGAAATCTTAACCATGTCTGTTGTTTTCTCAGGGCAAGTCTGTAGTAATGGAGTATCCTGTCTATGGCGAAGCCTTTATTGGGCTGCTGCTGGTGTCATCGGTCAGCTGTGTTCCCCTCACAGCTCTCTATGTGTACTGCAGGAAGAGGAAACATGGCAGCAGACAGCACACTGTCAGCACAATATCTATATAGAAACAGGACCATTCAGCAAAACCAACAGCCCACCTCATCTGGTGGATATACAAGATTATTAGCACCCTGCATTTTATACAGATAATGCGCAATGTCTTCTGAAAAAAAAAACTTTTTTCATTTATCGATTTAAAACAGCATATGATCAAACAATAAGAATAAAAATTAAAATAAATCTTTTACGGCGTCAGAATTGAAAAGTGGCCATGGCCATGATTATTGGCACCCTTTGGAACAATTCAAATTTTGTTGGAGATTCTCATTTGCAGTGTAATTCAGCTCACCTGTGACAGGTTGCAGGTGTCCACATGGTATAAATGAACCAATTATCCATTTTAAAGTGCCTGAGGATGTCACAAACGCTATTATCACCAAACATAAGCAGCCATCTCTAGAGACCTTGGTATTCCACAGTTCGCAATGTTATTAAGAAGTTTGCTGATCATGGAATTGTTAAGAATCTCCCAGGACAGGAGGTTGCTCTTAGGTAAGAGGAAAACAGCTCTCAGATGTTGTCGAGGGTTGGTGCGAGCCATTGAAAAGCACCTTGCATGACATCCAAAGATCTCAAGGCTGACCTGGAGAGGCCTGGGGTAATGGTTTCAGCCAGTACCATATGCTGGACACTGAACCAAAAAGGTCTTTATGGTCAGAGGCCACAGAAGACCCCACTGCTGAAAGAGAAACACAAGAAGGCCTGATGGATCTTTGCCAAGACCAACCTGGACAAACCTGGGAAAATGTTCTGTGAACTGATGAAACCAAATTAGAGCTCTTTGGCAATGCATGTCAGCACTTTGTTTACAGACAAAATTAAGTTATCTAAAAAAGATAGTGTGTGAAGGC
The DNA here is from genome assembly GCA_900323365.1 of Monocentris japonica. Taxonomy (NCBI): domain Eukaryota; kingdom Metazoa; phylum Chordata; class Actinopteri; order Trachichthyiformes; family Monocentridae; genus Monocentris; species Monocentris japonica. The sequence continues at coordinate 14,587 of OOFE01046730.1, forward strand.
CGAACGTTGTTTAAATTTTTTTCGATTTCCAATTATTTCAGAATATATTATCTGCATAAAATGCAAAGGTGCCAATAATCTTGGCCGGAACTGTAATCTAATGTAGTGTATTCCTGGCATGGTGATCCTAAGACCAGCCATCCTGAAGGTCAGCAACTCTGATGGCCACGGCCTCTAACAGAACACAGCATTAGTACATCACATACGTAGCATGTGATGGTTTAGTATTGTGTATATTCTGTTGTATTGTGGTTGTTTGGCAGTATTAATGTCGGATTTCTGAGCCAGATTTCAATCCAAATACTGCACATCGAAGAAGACACAAAGGAGATACAAGCATTCCAGAGGTGAAGCATAATTCTTCAATTTCAGCTTGTAATTTTTAGCTCTCTGCAGCAAAAATGGTGCAATGTGTTAATACTGTAGATATACTTTGTTTGTTTTTATCCCATATGTTTCATTACAACACAAAATTTCAGTGTCATTCAGTATTCCATAGCAAGAAAGTTTACTAATTGATCATAATGAGTGTATGTAGATATTTTTTAAGCTTACTCAATGAATTGTGACATATACATAGTCTGTGTATGTCAGGAAAGTTTTCATTCCGTGTAGTCATCTGATTATCACTACTATTGAGTTGTCTGGTAATTGGTGACATTTTTGTGCTCGTATGAAGGTTGCACAAATTCTAGTTTTTCCTTCCTGTCAAGTATTTTTTTTCCTGTTAACTAATTTGGTTCTGTATTCCAAGGGCTGCTACCTTGCTCTCTGCTATCTGAACACAGACTGACTATAAGCCAACTAGAAGCGAGAGTTGTATCTTGATGAACAGAGAACACATAAAGACACTGACTATAAGCAGCAGATCTACTGTACCATATATGTTTTAATACTGCCAACTTTGCCTAAAATGCTCAAATTCTGGTAATGTAAAATGCTTGTATATAGATTTGTGTGTCCTTTTAATGATAGGAATACTCAAGAAATAAATGGCTTTTGCTTTTTTATATGTCATTAAATGATATGGTAGGGACGGGCGTAGGCTTCCATCAACTTGAACTTCCAGACCTTGATTTGATATCAATTGAAAAAGTGGTATCATCATGTAATTCTCTTGTAGGGCCATCTCACCATTTTATCTTTCATTTTTTCATTGAGATGGTGAATAGTGGACTATATAATATCACCAAATCCAACTTTTCTATATTTAGGATTTATATTTTGATTTATTTACCAAGGTGTTTTACATGTAATCTGCTCGGCACCTGCACTAAACATTAGAATGTGCATGCCTCCTTTCTACTTCTTCCCCCTTCCCAAAACCTTAGCCAATGTCCCTTATGTTCAGGCACAACCACACTGGCATATTCTGTCAGGTTGTAAAACAAGTCTCTCCCAAGGACGAAACACTTGGAGACACAATCAGGCGCTGAAGGGTCTAGCGGCCGCAATTAAAGTAAACAAATAGAAATTAATTCTTCAGCTACTAGCATTTCTGACATTGGCTTTATCCGTGACGGAGAGCAGATTAGGAAAGCAGTTGTAGGCAGGAATGACAAAGTGCATCTAGGGAGAGCTAGAGACTGGGAAATGTCAGTAGATTTTTCCATTTCCTGCGAAATCCTGCAAGAAATAACAACCACTAGTCTAAAACCGGACTTGGTACTATGGTCGGCAACGCTACGGACTGTTTACTTTGTGGAGCTTACGGTTCTATGGGACGATGCAGTCGACGAAGCATAGGAAAGAAAGAAGCGCAAGTATGCCGAGTTAGCAGTAGAGCAGCGAGGAAACAACAGAGGACATAAAATCAGACAATTTAGATAATAAAATTACCATTTGGTTTAGGGGGCAATAAACAACAGTGCAGTCGACCGTATGATCAACAATTATAGGAGTGCATTTAAAATGGTTGTTAAAATCCAAAGCAAGGCCCCCATCCTGGCCATTGAGCTTGGGGGAGTTTGAAACACCATAATTTAGAGAACAAGTTTCAATAAACTGGTTAGTTTCGCTGGACCTTAGCCAGCTATAAAAAGGTCCAAATTATGGGATACAATAAAATTCTTTAAAATAAAGGTCTTATTAGATATTAAACACATTAAGAAAGCAGTATTCAGAAGCAGTTGTACTTTGAGTGATATGCCAGTGTGCTAGTAGATGAGTGCCAGATCTGTTTAAGTACAATCCCAGCTGAAGAAGTGGAGCCTATTCCAAAATGCTGTCAACAAAAGGAATGCCCCTGCAGCTAAATTTCACATTGCCAAAACAAGGAGAGGGTACAGGCCAAGGCATAGTGCACTGTTTTCCGGAGTCCAATTAAGACTCTGGGCTCTATTTTCGTAAAACAAGGCACACCACAAGAAGCAGGTCTAAAGTCTACATCGTATTGCATAAGACCAGTCTAATTTTGTATTTTGATGACCAGAGGCTCATGGCGCAACTGCGGTGCAGTGGTAAAATTGGTTGGTTTAAGAGGAATACATTACACTCACCGGCCACTTTATTAGGTACACCTTGCTAGTACCGGGTTGGACCCCCTTTTGCCTTCAAAACTGCCTTAATTCTTCGTGGCATACTTTCAACAAGGTGTTGGAAACATTCCTCAGAGATTTTGGTCCATATTGACATGATTAAACGATTCTCAATTGGTACTAAGGGGCCCAAAGTGTACCAAGAAAATATCCCCCACACCATTACGCCACCACCACCAGCCTGAACCATTGATACAAGGCAGGATGGATCCATGCTTTCATGTTGTTTACGCCAAATTCTGACCCTACCATCTGAATGTCGCAGCTGAAATTGAGACTCATCAGACCAGGCAACGTTTTTCCAATCTTCTATTGTCCAATTTTGGTGAGCCTGTGCGAATTGTAGCCTCAGTTTCCTGTTCTTAGCTGACAGGAGTGGCACCCAGTGTGGTCTTCTGCGGCTATAGCCCATCTACTTCAAGGTT
>OOFE01046731.1:0-13538 GCA_900323365.1 Monocentris japonica
GCAGCGGCGGATTAGCCTAGCCCGGGGAGGGAGGAGAGACTAAAAATAACAGCGAACTCACAGCGCCTCCTCCTCCTGCTGCTGCTCCCGCTCCCGTCCCGCGGAGAGTCCCGAGCGCTTGCACTGCGCTCCTCCACTTCTTGCAGAGGCCGGATGACATGGCCAGGTGCGAGCGGGATCCACAGGTTCAGAGGGAGAGAGAGGTAAAGAGCTGCCCGACAGACCACTCCTCCTCTCCTCCCTCCTCCATGTGTCTGTCACTCTGCACACACACTCCTGCTGCTTTTCCTCTCTCTCACGCTCCCTCTCTCTCTCACACACATTTGTCTTACTGTACTTGTGAGGACCTCCCATTGACTACATTCAATCTTAACCTTCACCACTGCATGCATAACCTTAACCCTTCCTAGCACCTAACCTAAACATAATCCCAATTTTAATCTTAACTCTATGGAGGTATAAAACTGGTTCTCACAAGGATACAAGTACAAGAAAACACACAAAGCTGCATCCATTTCCTCCAGTTTGCCAGTTGGCTCCCTCCACTCTTATGCAACCCTCAAACAACAATGACCTACATTTGCACACACACACACACACACATTCAAATATCAATACCGCAGACAAATACAATAATCAGCAGACAAAATATCAATATCAAAACATGTGTGCACTCTCCCTCTCCCATGCTGCTAAAGGTTATTCTCTTTTGACCCTGCCATTCAGGAGACAGCAGGCCTGTCCTAGTTGAACACTGCTTTCTAGTCCTGATACAGCAGGTGGCCAATTTGGGTGCCACTGAATGGATTTAGTATTAACCATGCATGCACAAAAAAACATGTTGGGTTTTAATATTAAAGCTTTGACAATTGTTCTCCAAGAGTGGAGTTGTTTGTGAGCTTATAAACAACAGCTTTAAAAGCTGCCATGTGTATCATTTTGTGCTTCTCAAAATTAAGACCATATTTCCCATAAACCCTCTTGCTTTCAGTCCAAAGAGGATTTCGCTACTTGCCTGTGCTCCCCCCCTCTCTGGCATTGTGCCGCTTGTTTTGAAGAGCAAGAAACAGGATAAGACCCAGTAACAGCAGATATGCATTCTGACAAGGTCAGCTACAGTCAAGTTGAAACGATGCAGTTAGAACAGTGGAAGTGGAAAAAGTCGTGTGTTACCTGCAAAAGTAAAATCAGCTGATGTTTTTGGGCCAGCAGACAATGTAAATTGCAGTGTAGAGGCTGCCCGTCTTCTCAGACATGGTCTTGTTCATTGGCAGTAATTATACTAATGTCTCAACAGTAATGTGCTAATGATTTATTGATGTTAAAATGATACATGCAGCATATTTTTTTTTTTTTAAAAAGGACAACTAACAACTAACAGCTGACTGGCTGAGGTTTCCTAACAAGTAGAAAAGGCAGACCAACTGAATGGCTCCATGCCTCAGGACTCGCACCAAATCTTCGTCAGCTTTTAAAATGGATGACGCATCACTGTCCACTCTGCACTCAAGCAGGCCTCTCAATAATTCATAGAAAAAAAAGCGCACAGTTAGACATAAGTTGGCATTGGAGGAGACCCACACGCTCCTCTGCTGTGGAAACAAGAGGAGTGCTTTTTAAACTTGTCTGCATGCTCTGTAGTGACATCTGCAAAAAGGCCCAATACAAGCATCCCAGCTCAAACATGTTTTTTGTTTCGAATTGATTGGGTTTCATGTAGATAAAATTGCATTAGAGCATAAATGTCATTTGGTGAAAATAGTTAGGTATACACTAAGTGATACTACATATCCACTAATATGTGAAAATATCAGTGAGCTCTCACTTCGTTGTCCCAACTGAACTAGGTAAAGGCATGTTACCATGTACAGCTTCTTCTCTGGCCACCATTCGCCTTATACTCGTGGAAAACCAGATTTGTTTTACATCATATTTGGGGTGGGAAACCTCACATGGAAGACAGCAAAGCAGAAGGAAACAGACACAAACTCAACCAAAAAATGTAAGCATCCTTCAAAATGAACCTTTGCCATCATCGAGAGATGAGCAGAGCTAAAAAGGGTTTAAATCACAGACTACAGCAACTAGACTGATTACATTAGCTATCGTTAGCAGTCAGTTACGGTATATTTATTTCCAAACCAACCAGGTCTAATTCTAGCTAACGTTATGAATAAATGTAAACAGCATGAACATTAGCTAACATTATGGATAAACAATGTTAACAGCATGAAGTAGATGACCACTAACATTAGCTAACATTATGGATAATAATATTAATAGCATGAAGTAGATAGCTGCTAACATTATCTAACATTATGGATAAATAATGTTAATAGCATAAAGTAGATGACAGCTAACATTAGCTAACAAAATAATGTTAACAGCATGAAGTAGATGACCACTAACATTAGCTAACAAAATAATATTAATAGCATGAAGTAGATAGCTGGTAACATTATCTAACATTATGGATAAATAATGTTAATACATTACAGTCATTTAGCAGACGCTTTTATCCAAAGCGACTTACAAGTTACAGTTTTACACTACGTGGGGATTGAACCCACGACCCTGAGACTGAGAGTCTCATGCTCTACCAACTGAGCTGTCCAGGCCAGACAGCATAAAGTAGATGACAGCTAACATTAGCTAGCATTATGGATAAACATCAATCCAGTTACTGTCGTCTTTGGACCTTCTCCAGCTCTGCTAATTTCTCTACCATACCCAAGGATAGTTTTGGTAGGGTTGGGTACCCTGAGTGTGACATAAATCAAACATGGCCACTGTATGAATACAGCGAATTCCAGAACTTCTTAACTATATTTTGTACACTATATTTGAATAAAATCCCAATTCATTTGGTGCTGATGCGGACCCCAACATGGCTAAGCTGTAGCTTTAACTCTAATGATGCTTATGCATCCTCACATGGCAAGCAGCTTTATATGGGATGTTGCTTTCACCAAGATATTAGTCTCTCTTTGTTTCTCTCCCTTTCTTCTCTTGAGTCATGGGTCACGTGTGTGTGTGTGTGTCTTGTATGTTGTGTATGAGATGAAGAGAAATGAGGAGGGACAATGTGTGAAGGTTGGAGTGTGTGTGTGTCTGCGGGTGGCCCTCAAAGCTTCAGACAGGCCTGCTCTCTGCTGTCAGAGCACATCGCCATCATGACACCATACACTGCACACGCACACACACACGCACACACACAATCTCTGGAGTGCCAGTTCTTGCCATATTATAAAGGACATGCTGAGTACAAGTGGCAACCTTGGAGCCTCCATCATGTCGGCAGCGGACGACACGGAATGCCTGATACCCGATATTTTTAAAAAAAAAAAAAGGCTAATATCAGCCCAATATTATAATTTGATTTTATAATTTGAACACCCTTACATTAATTTTCATTCATACATTTTATACTTAATATGTCAAATGCATGCAAAATGGCAGTAGTTGTAGTATCAGCAGCAGCAGAACTTAATGAGACAGAAAGGCATGTGATTTGTGAAATGTGACATTTGTGTTTTGAGGTAGTGGAGAACTGTACTTAACTTGTCACATCGTATCTTGAGACGTGACATGTCATTCATTGATTGTATATAATATGAAAAAAAAAAAAAAAAAAGAAATATATTTATTTAAGCTTGAGCAATATCCATATTGCATTGTTCTGTATTACAATAATAAGGCCTATCTTAAATAATTTTAAGTAATTTTCTATCACTATGCTGTGGAAACATTGGGCCTCATTCACAAAACGTGTATTTGATCAGATGTGATTTTAAAGTGTATTTAAGAACGTTTCAACTAACATTCCGGTATTCATTTTTTTCATACCTGAATTGGTTCTTTGGTATGATCAAAATCAATGGGTGCTTGGAAGCATGCATGAAGGCAGATATACTAAATAGGTTTTCAAAAAGGGTCCCAGTCTGTCTCTCCACATGTCCAGGTGCTGTCTGCTCTCGCCTTCCTGGCCACTGGGATGTTCTAGGGCGAGATAGGTGACCGGAGCGACATTATCCAGGTGAAGTGGATAGTATTATTAAGCTGGCAGCAGCACCACAATATATCAAATCCCCATATTCTGCAGTGGAACAGACTCCAACAAAGACATTTCCATGTTACTGCTGGCCAGAGCAATAGACTCCATGGCCCATTGGTAAGTGGCCTTTTCCACTGACTGAATGGACGTATCATGGCCAACTAGTTTGTCTCTAGGTGATAGAGGTTGTGCCGTGACCAACCCTGAGACCCCTTTATCATCGTGCACCCCATATGTATGCTGAAAGGCCGTTGGATGGGCTTGGATGGTGCAGGCAGGAAGTTACAGTCAAAATTATTATATAGCCTAAGGTCTGTGGTTACCGTCTGATGGAGATGCTGCTGACCTAAATCAGTGTCCAACTCCTCTGGTGACTGGACACCTGACAGAGCAGTCTCTCCCTAATCCTTTGGTCCAATTCGGACATCTCAACGGTGCCCTGCCCTCCACCTGTAGCTAATAAACTGCACCTGTTACGCGCTTTTTAGATCTAAGCCAAGCCGCTTTTTTTTCCAATTTCATCCAAGGTGCATGTCTCTGATGTTATAGCACTGACAGCATCAATAATTTCTTGTCATGCTTTTTTCTCGGTTGCTGTCGCCCAGCAACAACTGTTCTATTTCAGAGTTTTTCCTGTTGGGTCTTCTTGGTGTCTTGGAAACCATTGTTTCTCCACCTTTCCATTAGTGCTAGTGAAGTCAGCACTATTATGGGGTTGCCATGGTGTCTACCTATGTTAATCTACATCCAACAGGCAGTCTTTGCATCAGAGCTATGGGTGTGTTATATAACAGGATTAAAGATAGTTCAGGGAAGTTAAATCTCAGCTTGCAATCTCATGGTATTGCATTTTAAAGGGGACAAAAAAGGGTGATTTTTAACACTGTACTAGGCAACTTCACAAGGTGGTGATGGAGAGGTAATTGTTGAATTTTGAGGACTTTATTACCCAGAAATCCTGTAAGGTGACATTAGCAAACTTTAGGGAGCTGCAGCGCAAGACCACCCATTGGTTTACTAGCAGCTAGGTGGCTAGCGCGATTTTCTATAGAGACACAATCATAAGAAATACACATTTCTCTAATTTTTAAGACTTGCAAAATTGTGTAGTATGTCAATGAATAAATATCACCACATTCTACGATGTAGCTGAGAGGTTCAGCCATCGTTAGCGAGTCCAACTTTCTCTGGACAGCTGCTGTTTAAGAGCGTTTTGAATTTCACCCTTGAGTTTCGATCGGTCACTTCCTGCGTGGAGAACATTTCCCACCAGCGGCCATACCGACACCAGAATTTATTTTGGGCAAATAGGGTAAATCTATGTGACTGAATTCATGGACTTCTACATAAAAGTTTTGCCTTGCACAGCTTTAAGCAAAAACATTTTTTAAAAATCCATTAGCTCATTAATGGGTTATTCTATCTTACCATTAATTGCAACCACTTCATTTTTCACCTAGGGACTGGATTATGCTGCTTAATCCGCCATTGTTCGCTTTTAAATTGGACCCACTTTTTTCATTCCATTTCTATTTCCTTTTTGCATTTTGGCTTCAGCTCCCCCGGGGTCGTGCTGGCACTCTTCATTCTTGCCCTTAAAAACTGAGAGCAACTTCTCGGATTGTTTTATCTTATGCCTTATTGAAACGTCTGAAATATTTACAACGAGGGAAGGAGGACATCATCTTTCCATTATAAATAAGGAACAAGGCTGTTGCAGAGAGTCAGAGAGGGGATGTCGGTGGGATGGTGAAAAGGAAAGCTACGGGTTGGCCGAAGATCGAAAGATCGCATCTTTGCTCACAGACAGCGGTCGACATGTAGCAGATACTGTGAGGGAGGAATACTAAATTACTACTCAACCTGACCCTCTGACCTCCCAGTTCTGGAGATTACACCCAAAACAGGACACACCCCCTTACCTCCTCCTCCTCCAGCCCTAAATATCCCCAGCACTGCTCCAGCTCAAACTCCACAATCAAAATGAATGTTGCCCAAAAATGTACCACCCTCACAATAACACAATAAGTAGGGGAGACTGGGGCAATGTGGGACAGAGTAAAAATAGTTTCTATTGTGGTGCTAAGGTAGGACCACGTCATATCTGGCCTGTGAATGATTGACAGCATGTTTCACCAATGGAAATGTCCCATAGTGCCCCAGTCTCCCCTACTCTTGACATCACTGCATCAAGGCCATTAAAAACAACAGTAAACATGTTGATTTTTGAAACACCAGAACACAGTGCCAAAATGCGTCAAAGTTTCGGCAAAATCAGACCGCTGATGTCTGAGATATCACATACCACGTTTGTCGGACTCACTCATTTTATTGTGCAGGGAGAAAAAAAAAAAAGAAAAAGAAGACAAGATCAAAGGAGCGGCTACAGTAGCCACGACACCCTACATTCCCCAGCATAAAAAAAAGACAGTAAGGGGAGGAAGAGAGAGGGGGTTGGTGGAAGAAGGACGATGGCATTCATTAAAAGGGAAGTTTAATCTTCAAAGAGGAGCTAAGAGAAGCTGAAGCGCCCAGGGATTCCCTATCGTGGCGGCGTGACCTTTTCAGCTGACATCAATCCAGGGCAAGGACGAGTCAACAGCCAGCAGAGACAATTACTGGAAAAAACAAGGAGGAATCAGACGAACTAAATGACTGAGACTCTGGCTGCTCAAGTGACGACCAGCCATCAATTTGCCGACTTTAACTTTGTACATGGGGGCACCGGGTACTATTTGTGCACACTGAAATAGACAATTATAAGGGATACACCAATCAAGTCATCCTCATAAGGTCATTGGTGATCGGCAAACCACCAAGTCCGAAATGCAATCCACGTCTTTACCATCATCTTTCACATACCTTTGGAATTTGCGTTCAAGTAACAGACAGCGGCACCTGACCTGAATATCAATAGCTCCTTTCTGCGTGGCTGAGTGTTTTTACATTCAAAGTAATGTTACATTTAATAGCCAGCAGGGGAGTCATATCGAGTTCAATATGAGCTGCGCTGACTAGCTGGTCGACTGTCCTGCCACAGTGTCTACATTAAGCTGCGTCTGGGGAGAGGCAAGGCATCCCAGGTCAATAACATATACATGTCTTGCCGTGTGTGTGTTTAGGTATTTTGATGTTTAAAGAATTACAATATCAGACAAAGCAGTAGCCCGGCGATTCCCAGGCTGTGTGCTGTGAAGCAGGGCGTTGCTGAAAAACATGCACACTCAGCAAAAAGCCTTCTTTGGGATAAATGAAGGGGATAACGAATTTGACAGAGTCACGGAAGGTAGACGGGGAAAGATGGCAAAGCTCCATTCCGATGAAATTAGGTTGTCCAGGATAGTAATTTGGAATTATTCCTTGAGGCATTCCTTAATTTTAAAATCCCATCTGGAGCGACCATGTCGGTGATTTTTCCCCTAAACCAGCTGTACCCCAGCGACCTTGTGTTTTTCGACTGATTATTCCAGTCCCGTCCAGAGAGACTCCTCTGAGTTTGGAGTCATTTCAATCGTGCTACTTGACTGATTGCCAAAAATGTCTATGAAAGTGCAGGCGGACGACATGGAAGCATTTGCAGAGGCTTTTGCTAATTTAACTGGCATGAATCCACATACACCTAGACCATAATAAAAGAGCCAATAAGCCAAAGGCAGAAGTTGCAATGACACTTATCTGTAGAATGACCAGGGTTGAATTTGTGGAGCCACAGTGGAAGTGTCTGAATGTCTACCTTTGGTCCATCTATTCAAGCAAACTAGCAGGGGACAAGGAGTATGGCTAATATTTTATTAACCTTGTTACCTATTTATTCTAAACCTGTCTGGTTTAGCAAGAGAAAATAGGTTTAAAGTAATAATCGGTGACAATTTCAGATAAATAAATATGTGTTTTGCTGCCCTCTATTGCCGATTGCTGTAACACAATAGTGATGCGTGCGTGTGTGCAAGGCTCAGTAGCAGCAGCAGCCACTTCTCCTGTTACTACTGGCAGCAGCATCTCCTCTCAGTGAGGTCAGGCTGACAGCTCTGGCCCAGCTGATGTACTGTGCTGTCAGCTTGATATGCGATACTGGACGTGATGATACCAATACTGCTGTCGGATATCGGGCAATACCCATGCTGAAATAGGAAATTAGTATAGCAGAATCCCCCCCCACCCTGCTGCTTAAATATGACACCGAGAGCCAGAGACAGCCGGACAGACAGTCTGAATGGCCTCGAGATGTCACTGCAATTTGTAGTCACTTAAATCTTGAGTCTGAACACGACCCATTCAAAACCTTAGAGGAAATCTTGAACCACTGCAGCAAGAAGCGGTTGGTCGGAAGCAGGATCTGATGTGATAGCAACAAAACAGTTGTACAGTATGTGAATACATGGCTCAAACATGTATCAAACATGATTTGCATGTTTGGTATTAATATGTTTCCAAATGTATCACAGTTCGTATGAGTTATTGCAATGATCGGAAAGTACAAATTGAAATATGAGAGAGAGAGAAGACAACTGTAGTCGTCGTAGACACACAGATCCTCTCTAAAGCCATCATCATAATCAGACCAACATTAATCAATGTCTAGTGACTGGTTTCACCCTGGGCAACCTGCATGAGTGTGTGTTCTGCCGATGTGTTGTTCTGCAAAACGAGAGCAGGTAAGGATAAATACATATCCGATGAGGTGCAAAGCGCTTTGAAGTGGAAATGCAGGCTGCAGGCTCCAAACGGCTTCGGAAACAATAAAAGCCTCCTGACATCAAAAGCCATGGCAACGCGGTGCAAAAAAACCCAACAAAAACCCTACCTTCAAATGCATGGAAGATTAGAAGGTGTACCAGCTATAGTGCAAGTTCCTGTCAAATTTTGTAGAAACTGAGCCACACTTTCAAATGTCTTCCGATTAAAAAACGAGCCCGGTTGCTAGTTAACAATTGATTTTCAGCATCACGTGACTTTAAATTTAGCGAAACACCTGTGCGGTAAATGGCATAACATAACATAAAAAATTGTACACGTAGATTTGCACTTACATTACCTAACGATATCAGTGACATTAGCTGTTGCATGGGGAATGGTATTTTACATTGGGCAAATTAAAAATGTTCGTCCCCTGGTTTTTCTGAGCTGGACCAAACAAAGTAATTCCCGCCTGCCGGCTGGGAATCTCAGACTTCCGACTTTGAATGCAATGCATTACATTCAAGCATGGGCAACTGCAACAGACAACCCCTTCCGCGTGGCCAGTGTGTGCGTGGTCAAAGCCGTGGGCGTGTCAACAGAGTGAGGTTGAAAGCTTGTCTGTGATTGACTGTACAATTGTAATTGTGTTAAAAAGGCTTTGTGTGTTTTCACTCTGTTTAAAGTTGAATATTCTTCCAAGTCCAAACTGAATTAAGAAGGAAGAACTTAATTAAGTGTGTCTAAACTTCTGAGAAAAAAAGGAAAATATGGTCTGAATTTGTCCTTACCCTGCAGTGACACACTACAATGAGTCTTTGCAAAGGGAAATTTGAGGGTTAATTAAAGATAGAGGCTTGGCTCTGTGTTAATTGGTCGTGTGTTGTACTGAATTATCAAGGTGTTTTTGTGTAAATTCTTCCCACATTCTTACACTCTGGGCAAAAGAAAAACAGGATTAAATGGATTAAATGGATTAGTAGATTGTTCCCATCACCAGTTGTGTGTTTAGGCCTCTGATTGTATGGACGGTTTATCCATGGGAACAAGAGATCAATATTACGGTCATCCTTTTACAATGGCAATTATCCCTAAATGCCTCAGAAATGGGTCAGACTGATTTTCTTAACAAAAGGCACCAAACAATGGCTGGATGCTCCCTGTCTGAATAAAGAAATGAAAAAAAGACAGAGGAAGAGAGGAAAATGTACTGTATGTAACAACTTCAAAAAGAGGGGTGAGGCAGTCATCAAGTTCATCAAGTTATCAACAGTATGTTAGTCAAAGTGTGCTCCTGATGCCGAACAGACATTTTTAAGAGATGTTCATTTCTAGGGTTTCACCGATATGGGAGGCTGATACTGATATTTTTAGACTGACATTGTCTTAAAATAATAGGTGCTACTGAAAGATTGGTCTAATGGCCAGGGGTGGATTTAGTGATTTTGGGGCCCTAGGCAAAGGCAAGCATAGGGCTCCCTGAATCCCAACCTTCACTCTTTTCAGTCCATCCTTTCTATGCATTACCTTCAAGCTGGGCTGAGCAAAGTGTACATGTACGGTCTAGAGCTCACTAGAGCTCGTTGACCTTGGAGGCAGTGGTTAATATTGCTAGCAACAAAGTTGACTCTTTGATGAAAAAGGTTGTTTGTCTGCATCACTTGGGTCGCTTTGCACCATGTTTTTACTTCTCTTACAGGAACTGTGATGAGCTTAAACTCAAGTGTCAATATACACTATATGGCCAAAAGTCAGTGGACACCCCTACTAATTATTGAGTTTACGTGTTTCAGCCAAACCCATTGCTAACAGGTACATAAAATCCAGCACATAGCCATGAAATCTCCATCGACAAACATTTAGAATGGGTCGTAAAGAGCTCAGTGACTTTAAATGTGGCACTGTCATAGGATGTCACCTTTGCCACAAGTCAGTTCGTGACATTTCTGCCCTACCAGATGTGCCCCAGTCAACTATATTATTGTGATGTGCAAGTGCCTAGGAGCAACAACAGCTCAGCCACGAACTGGTAGACCACACAATCTTACAGAGCGGGGCTAACTTGTGCTGAAGTGCGTAGCACTTAAAAATCGCCAATCATCTGTTGCAGCACTCGCTACAGAGTTCCAAACTGCCTCTGGAAGCAACATGAGTACAAGAACTGTGCTTCGGGAGCTTCATGAAATCGGTTTCCATGGCTGAGCAGCTGCACGCAAGCCTCACATCACCATGCGCAATGCCAAGCATCAGCTGGAGTGGTGTAAAGCACACCACAACTGGACTCTGGAGCAGTGGAAACGCTTCACTATCTGGCAGTCTGATGGACGAATCTGGGTTTGGCGGATGCCAGGTTTTTCAGGGTTTGGGCTTGGCCCCTTAGTTCCAGTGAAGGGTAATCTTAATGCTACAGGATACAAAGACATTTTAGCCAATTGGGTGTTTCCAACTTTGTGGCAACAGTTTGCCCATGTGCACAAAGCGAGGTCCATAAAGACATGGTTAGACGTGGTTAGTTTGGTGTGGAGGAACTCGATTGGTCTGCACAGTGCCCTGACCTCAACCCCATTGAACACCTTTGGGAGGAATTAGAACGCTGATTGCGAGCCAGGCCTTCTCATCCAGCATCACTGCCTGACCTCACAAATGTTCTTTTGGCTGAATGGACACAAATTCTCACAGACACACTCCAAGAGCTTGTGGAAAGCCTTCCCAGAAGAGTGACGGCTGTTATAACCGCAAAGGGGATCCAACTCCATATTAATGCCCATGGTTTTAGAATGGGATGTCCAGCAAGCTCATATAGGTGAGATGGTCAGGTGTCCACTGACTTTTGGCCATATAGTGTGGCACTAGAAGACTAGTGGAATAGTTCACTAGCCTGACTGAGTAGGGGGGTGGCCATGACTCAAGATTGAGTTTGAATTGAATTCATGGTCTGTCTTGCCTAATGGTAAGACCGCCCCTGCTAATGGTGGCTCTATGGAGCATGACCAAATGCGGTCTGACACAATTCTGGGCCCATCCCAAACGTGTGTGAAGTTTGGCTATTCTAGCATTGAGCATTTATGCCTCATTTCCTGTTTGCATATCTTCTCCATCGCATTTGTTTGCGTTTCACTGCCAAACGGTTAGGAGAATCAAAATTCTCTAACAGCCATACTATAAGACGTCCACATAGGCTGTGGAGATTGGATCATCTCTGAGAGAGAAATAGCAACAAAAAAAACAACAACATAAAATTCAAAATGGTTTTAAAACTATCATGGGAGAAATGAAAACCAGTATGTGCAATGGATTTGTCTTGAGCCAAGGAATCTGATTTTAATTCTAGGCCTTACAGTTCAGGAGTTATTGGCCAAAACATAAAGTTGCTTGTTAAATCGCCACCATCTGGTCTATCGGTGTACTCCTCCGATTTGCAACCTATCCACCAAATTTGATTGCTCTGGGACTTATGATCTCTGAAGCATAGATTGTTTTAAGAAAAGAAAAATAATAAAAACAAATCAGGCTCCAAAACCTGTGGTGCTTAGACCGCGAATAAAATGTGCTAAGAAAATAAAATTTCATTGGTTGGACAGATCCTCCATTAATGGCCAACATCAGTCTGATGTATCAGCAAACCAATCTATTCATTCAGCTAAAAAATGGTTACCAAGTCAATACCAGTCAGCAATGTAATCAATTACTATTACTAATTTTACTATTTAATAAATTAACACAGTAAATTATCGCATTATTGGAAAAAATGCTATTACGTAATTGTTTCACCATTTTTTAGCATTATTGACTTTCTATTACATTATAGGAATTATTACAATTAGTTTTATTACATTATTGGAATTTATAGGCAGTTATAACATTATAGGCCTCCTACCTAGTCTTTACCAGTGACGGGCGGTAACGCCTTACTGAGTAAGAGGAATATTATTGCTTTCCTCAGTAACGAGTAGTGTAACGAATTACTATTTCAATTTCAGTAATAACATTAGTTACCAATCAGAGAAATAAATGATGTTACTTTTGTTATCACCCATTCAAATCACATTTAAATTTAATAAGCCAATCTCCATCCCTGGATGTATTTGTGTGGCACACACTTGGATTAAAGATGAATATGTTTACATTCAGCAGCTGCAAATATTCCCATTACTTTGATTTTGAGGAAAACAATATTGTTGTCAGTTGTAAACTATGTGCAGGTACTACAAGCTGAGCTGGCAGTATTTGGTTATCAGTCACGGAGGCGTACAGGCAAGGAATTTCAAAGGTAAAAGGAAACAATCTCCATTTTGTATTGGTACTGAAATCGTAATATAATGAGTAGTGGAATTAATTATTTCTCTCAGGGAGTAATAAATGATGCAATATCATTACTTTTGAAGTATCGAGTAAAGAGGAATATATTACATGTTTTGAGTAACGAGCCCAACACTGCTCTTTATCCTCATACCAATGTTTGACTGTAATGTGGTTCTAGTTGCAGCTCCAGTGCACACATCTCCTTATTCGTCATTCCACGGTATGGACAGACTGGCCGATCCAGCCCTGACTGGATCGGCCACCCTGACTGGATTCAGATCCAAACCTAGTGTACTCCCTGCAGCCAGCGTGACAGTACAAACACTTCCTGTTCTGAGCACACAGCAACCTGTCAACAGCATTCCCTGACCTTATGATCCCACTGGATGCTGTCTGTACATAATTATGTCTTTACTAGAGCTGCAACAAACATTTGGTCAAGTGAAAACCTTTTTTTCTTTTTTTTCAAAAAAAAAAAAAAAAAAAAAAAAAAAAAATTCTGTTT